>JAHKKF010487243.1:0-18204 GCA_019740295.1 Labeo calbasu | reverse complement strand
AAATATTTCGTTTTCATTCTCAAAACATTTTGACCTTATTCTCGAAACTTTTCCAGTTTATTCTCAAAACATTTTGTCTTTATTCTCGAAATATTTTGAATTTATTTCTTGAAAATTACCAGTTTATTCTCAAAACATTTTGTCTTTATTCTTGAAATATTTAATCTTTATTTTCTAAATATTTTGACTTTTTTCTCGGAATATTTCATCTTTATTCTCGAAACATTTCGACCCTATTTTTCAAACATTTCAAATTTATTCTCGAAATCTTTGTACGTTTTTTTTTTTTTTTTTTTTTAAAGTGGCATTAAAATGCTGTCATAGGAAACAACTATCAATTTAAACTTAAAATATTAAGAAATTGATAGTTTTGTTCTAAAAAAAATTAAATGTATAACTTTTTGTAGTTTTGTTCTATTTAAAATAGGTTGTTCTTTTTGAACTCTATATTAATCAAAGAACCCTGACAAAAATCCAGTTTCCACAAAAATTCAAAGTTGTTCGAACAGTTTTAACTGTTTAAAACATTGATAATAATAAGAAATGTTTCTTGAGAAGCAAATCAACATTTAGGTATTCGGCTTTGCATCACAGGTATAAATTACATTTTAAAATAGAAAAATTATTTTAAGTTGTAATAATATTTCAACATTTTACTGCTTTTATTTTTAAATTACATAAATAGACATCAACGCAACTACCACTTTCAAGGCCCAGAAAGGTAGTAAGGACATTGTTAAAATAGTCCATCAGTGGTTCAATCGTAATGTTATGAAGCTACGATGACCCCAATGATAATGTTCACTATTAATCACAGCTGTGTTTTTGACATTTCCATAACCTCCTCTTGTTGGGCCACTTTAAAATCACTGTAAATATTCCATGCGGTTCATAAAGTAAAATAATTTGCTCTCTCCATTTCACCATGCTGGAGTGCTCAAACTTCCAGAGTCACAGTGAAACTCCAGGGGAGCGTGGAGAGAAGGAGACAGCAATTACCTCACGCTGAAGTGGGCAGGGGGGGCACAATCGATTTAATCCCAGACCGCACACGCTCATATCCCGCTCCCCATTACTGCAGAGGATTGAGCAGGCTGGAGGATTGCGCTCACTGAAGCCCGAGCTGATGCCACCGCAGCTCTGCCATTCCTCGGCATCAGCAGCTGTCTGCTGCTCATCAGGCCTGACACCTGTATGATATGACTGAAAATACGACTGCTGTCAGCCTCGAGGCATAACTTTCCCCTTTGACAGTCGACACTCTCGGGTGACCCATTATATCTTGTTAAGACAGCAATAACAGAACTAATGAGAAGTAGTGACAACAGGTATCCTACTGGAAAACAGTACGCTTGGTTGTGTAACAACATCATTCTAGGAAATGAATGTTTTTCCAGTTTATAGTGTTTAAAATCAATTTCTGTGCTATGCTAAACATTATATTAAGGGGATAGTTCACCCAAAAATAACCATTCTGTTCTTAATTACTTACCCTCATGTCGTTTCAAACTTGTAAGACCTTTGTTCATCTTCGGAAAACAAATTAAGAAATTTTTGATGAAATCCGACAGCTTTCTGACCCTGACACAACTACCACGTTCAAGGCAGAAGTTGCGCTAGACTTTAACATTAGTAAAAATTCCGTCGTTATCTATTATTACCCCTCATTGTAATTTTCATATTTTAATTAGAATAAAAAATTTAATTGCTTTTATTTTTGTTCACATTTGCATTTTTAATCATGAACCTACAGAAGGACAGAGCAGTGTTTAAAAACAACAAAATACGCTAGGTTGGGTAAACAAACAAACAAACAAAAAATTTGGTTTCTCGATTTTTATAAATTCTCATTTTAATGAACCAAAATCGATTCTTAAATCACAATCGATCTTTTGGTCTATGCTTTTTACAGTTGATGAATGAACAGTACATATTGCGTCTTCCTTCCAAAATAGCAATAAGCTAGGCTTTGTGTTACTTATGATATAAAACAAAGTGTCAGATTTCAAATTCTGTCTATTTCATTAGGAAATTAAAGCAATAAATACCGTCTTGGCGCTCTTTAATGCGGCGTGGTAGATCGTTGTAGCTTCTGTGTACTCGTCTGTGCGTATTTAAACATAGCAAAACATTCGTGACAGTTCCGTTTTTATTCTGGATTCAATGCTTTGCTGCTACGTTGGAGCGCACTCGCCACCAACTGGACAAGGATGGGAATTACAGCTACAATTTTACAATAGATCACCCTCAGTGTAATCCGTCAAAATGACAGCCATCACTGATTAAAAAATTCCGTCAATGACGGACAATTTTCGGTTAATGCGACCTCTGGTTTAAGGCCCAGAAAGGTAGTAAGGACAGTGTTAAAATAATATGTGACATCTGTGGTTCAAGTTTAATTTTCTGAAGCTCTAAGAATACTTACAGGAAAGAGAAGAATTTTTTTTTTTGGCACACCAAAAGTATTTTCCTAGTTTCGTAAACTGTTTTTAATTGTTTTTGTTTTAGTTCACAATAACAGCACTGTCATTTGCACATTTGTATATGAGGGACAGAAGTGTTATCCATCTTATTGAATGGCCCTGAAAATCCAATCCAGATTTCAGAATGTTAATGAAATAATCAGCTATCACCTCATCATTGCTAAATCTACTATTCACAGACTAATTGGTTCAGTATTTCTCTAAGTCCATGTCACTTTCTCTCTGTAATGACTGTAGTGGTCCCTTTTAGGCTCATTGGCCTAGATTTTGTGAGTCAGACTCAGGAAAAAGGCAGTACAGATGTGTTATGTCATGACCAGGCCCTCACGGAATCTGCACCAATGACATTAATTGGATGTTGTTCCTCCCTAAAGGCTTCCATTCAGCTGGGAAGACTGGAAGGCCACTGGATGTTGGCTGTGAGGATTTGCTCTAATTAAGCACAAAAGCATCAGTGAAGTTTGAGATGAATTACAACATAGATTTTCCCCAGACGATCAATACTAAAAATGTGAAAACAAAAAGTGCACATTCTGTGTGGATCTGGTCATTGCGATTCACTCTACCTGAATAACCACTCCTAGTTTCATAGCATGTTGTCTTTAAGAGATATGCAGATATTACCTAACAACTGCAAACTGCAAAAATGCATCAGAATGACTCACAAATGTCATTTTGGCCATTTTCCACTTATTGAATGATACATGCCTCTCAACACCCCCTCTCCTTATGTTTAACACATTCACCCCATATACCTGCCCCTGTTCTTCTCTTTAAGTCATTTGTCACCTCTGTACTTCAGTGTGATCTCGTATTAGACACTGCATTCTGTCTCTTTAATATTCAGTCATCATTCACCTAGACACTGTCATTCTTGAATAATTAAGTGCTGCCTTAATTTCTTTAATGATGCCTTTTTTGTCCTGTTTTGCTGAGATATAAAGTTATAAACTTCTTGTTTTTATAATCTCACTCATGTAGGAGCCTGTTTTTCCTTTTTGGTAATGCCCTTGACTGCAAAGTTAAGCCGAAAACAAAACTTTGGGCAAAAAAAATATGCTCTCAAACTATTTCATTTACACTGTCAACAGGGGGTGTCTTTTCCATTAAAATATTTTTATCTGTCATAGGAAATGACTGTGTGTTGTGATAAAGATAAAAACTGAACGTTGCAAGTCACAGATTTCATCGAGGGTTCATTTTTCTTCTCGTGGGCATGAGGAGAAACTTTAATACTTTTTATTTCAAAAGTACCATGGGTATTACACAGTTTCATCTGACTTCCTTTCAAAAAGGATGTTGATTTGAGTCCGTCAGGCCCGAACAGCTGCAAAATTATGTTTCCATGTTCATCTTCTTGAATAATAGGTGGTGTTTCTTGTAATATATATATGTAATATGTATTATGTAATATATCTCTGCAACCAGCGATTACCGGGGTTTAAGCACTTCAGGCATTTAAACATCTAAGGAAAAAGACACCTAAATTTACCCACCTAAATCAATGATTAAAAAAGCATTTTTGGCAAATCCAGGTAATTTACCATATAAATATGATGTTTTTTTAATGTTTATGACTGTTATAGAGCCAGCTGTGATCTAGTCACCTTAAAACCTTGCTTGCTTGTTTAGAATAACCTGTTTTCCTTTAGGCTTTATAGGATTCTGGGTAAATTTGGACAGGCCTCACATTTTTTGATAATTATTGGCCTAGAGAGACCAGAGAATTATACTGCAATGTTTTTTCCAGATTAAGCTAAAAACCTAGGACTAGTTTGCAAAAGTAGGTTTCCTACATCTTCTCAATCATTTAACAAACAACTTGATTGACAGCAGTGGTTCTAGAGGCAAAGTTGTCTAGAATGAGTTCTATCGTATGATATGAATATTGTGTGTATGTGCGAAAAAACACCCAATGTACAATCGTTTACGCCCTTGGAAAATGCGATATTGCCCCGAAGTGGCCGATTTTTTTTTTCAAATTTCTCTCAAACCTTTGGGGCCGTGAGTCGAACAGACCCGCGGAATTTCATTCCGATCGGCCTTTGTTAACCTTGTCTTAACCTTGTCAGAATTTGTTGGTCAATGGTGGCCATGTTTTTTGAGATACGCGAATGTCCTTGTAGACACTTGTGGCACTTCGGGCCAAGATTGTGCACACCGATTTCATTTTGTTAGGGCAAATGATTTTGCAGTTATAACCATTTTTATGTTTTTTTCCCTCTTATAGTGCCACCAAGTGGCCAAGCTCTGCGATTTTATTTATTTTTTTATTTTTTTCCTATGACCTTAGCTTGAGCTCTTACATAGGTGTTCTGAATTTGGCAGAGATATCTCATTCTGTTCAGAAGTTATGGGCTTTTTACTAAAAGTTGCCCCTTTCAAATGTTTTGGCGCCCCTTTGCGACAGTGATTCAAAAGTTCAACTTTTTTTTGATAATTATTGATATTCACTCTCCAGAGAATCTTTCTTCACTGTTAGTTCCGATCGGGCGAAAAAACCTAGGACTAGTCCGCAAAATTAGTTTTTCAAAAAATGCAAAATACCCAAAAATTTGATCACTGTAGCGCCCCCGTCAGGCCGATTGGGGCGAGCCTTGATCACGTTGTAGGCAGTGTGAGTACTACCATCCCTCCCAGTTTCAAGTCTCTACGACTTAAGGTTTGGTCTGCACAATCAGTTTTACACAGAGATTGCTGATCCAAGACCCAATTACAATAGGGTTTCAGTGCTGCACGCTTGAATCCCTAAAAATTTAGGGCTACAGTGGGTTCACCTATTTTGGTGCAAATATTTCATGCTATCATAATTTTAAGTGCCGAGCTTAAAGGATTAGTTCACTCCTGAATAAAAAGTTCCTGATAATATACTCACCCCCATGTCATCCAAGATGTCTTTCTTTCTTCAGTCGAAAAGAAATTAAGGTTTTTGAGAAAAACTTTCCAGGATTTTTCTCTGTATAATGGACTTCAGTGGGATAAAAAGTATATACGTTTTTATATAAAAAAAAAAAGAACAATCGTTTCTCTAGATAAGACACTTATTCCTCAGCTGGGATCATGTAAAGCCTTTTGATGCTGTGTTGAAACTGCAGTTTGGACCTTCAACCTGTTGGCTCCCATTGAAGTCCACTTTTTTCAATGGTGGTTAAAAAAGTCAGATCAGTGTCACTGATAAAATGATTTAAATAGTACTTGACTTTACAGTAGGACTAGAATGAAAAGTGATACCATATAATCATTTATTTAAAACGATGGTCACATTAGTACAGAGATGCTGCTTCTGTAGTTCTGAACTTTTTGGACTGACACAAAAAGAAAGACACTACATCATCTGGACCCCTTGTGTTAGTTTTAATTGGCTTTTTAAGGGGGATATCATTTTTTTCTTCCAGCTGTCTCTTTCAGTCCTTGATCTTTCTACATCCTCTACCTGATGACATCACTTTGGCTTTTGGGTGCTGAGTGAAACAAACCCAAACCTTGTAAGCTTGAACCGTCTCAGATGATATCGCAGCAAAAACCTCTGAGCTACTGCGGCCAGCAATCCATCATTTACTCTTTTCACACTTTGAGTCACAAATGTTACATTGTCCTGAACAATGAAGTGCCCTGTCTTGGAAAGTCCAAATCAATTTAGTTCCCTCGACAAGAGGAAATCTGATTTCTATGGCTCCATCCCTCATAAGAATGACAATTTCTGATATACCAAGATGGAATTAATTACTTTTTCTTCTGTTATCTGACCTTCACCATTGAGTTCACTTGGACCGTTACTACTGTACTGTCTCTTTGATCTCTAGACTATCAACTTTGAGAAAGAAATGGAAATTTCCGTCTTGGTCAACACTTACGTCAACTCATAAATCATTCAGATATCTCACTGTCTCACACTAAGTGGACATATTCACAAAGGCATTACTTATTTTTAACTCAGTTTGAAGGAAAAGGAAAGGCATTCTATTTTTGGCCTGTCAGCTGTGAACGTATTTCACCTTAAGCATGGTGCGTGTGATGGGCTGTTCTGCTCTCGCTGAGGGGTCCAAAGGTGCCGGTAGAGATCCCACTGACATTGAGACGAGGACGTGATTCACGGTGCCTGCTCACATACCCATTACCTGTCAGGGGGTGTTTTTACAGGAGGTCCCGCTTGGATGCATCCACTTGTCCCACAGTGTTGAGAGACTGAGTGCTGTAGCATACATGTAGAACAGGGATTCCAGAAATCCCCTTGCATTGAGTTTTGAGACTTCTGCAAGTCCTTCATAAATGTGAACTGGATTATTTTAGCTATTTTTTATTTCTAATTGTAATTTAAATTTGGTCTTTTAGGTCAGCGTGTCGAAAGCTAGGAGAGGAGGTCTTCCTCAAGGTCTATGAGTATCTGAAGCAGGCCAGACAGAGGCAAGAGAACGAGGACAACATCAGGCAAGCTCTGATCCAGTTGGTGGAGAGGCCCAGCGATTGCTTTGAAGTAGATCAACTTCTTTATTATGAAGAGCTGCTCTTGGCAGCACAGGACAACACTGTAAGATAACAATGAAACAGATACACTCACTCACAGATGTTATCCGTCAACAGCTATATAGATCAATTTATGTACTTTTAAGATCTGCCTGTGATGCAACTTCATATTGTAAGAGTGCAAACACTTTGTTAGGGTTGTGGATAATTCAGAATTTCAGAATTGGTTTATTTTTAATTCATGCGTTGGAAAGGAAATGGCAGGTAGGATATTGGATTGGTAAGGACAGAGAGTTTTACTGAAATGCAATTCAAAGAAATTCAAAAAAAGGTCCATTTATTTGATCAAAAATACGGAACAAAAAGTAATATTATGAAATATTTTTGCAATTTCAAATAACAGTTTTCTGTTTTAATATACTTTAAAAAAAATAATTTATTTCTGTGATGCAAAGCTGATTTTTCACCAGCCATTACTCCAGTCTTCAGCGTCACACGATCCTTCAAAAATCATTCTAATATGCTTATTTATAATCAATGTTGGAAACAGTTGTGCTGCTTAATATATATTTTTTTGGATTCTTTGATGAATAAAAAGTTAAAAAGAACAGCATTTATTTAAAATAGAAATCTTTTATAGTCTTTACTATCTCTTTTTCTCAATTTAACACATCCTTGCTGAATAAAAGTATTTATTTCAAATAATTCAAAGAAAGAAAGAAAGAAAGAAAGAAAGAAAGAAAGAAAAATTACTGACCCCAAACTTTAAACAGTTTGAATATTGTTACAAAAGATTTCTATTTTAAATAAACACTGTTCTTGTTAACATTTTATTCAACAAAGAATAAAAAAGGTTGCAAAAAAAAATAAAAAAAATAAAATATATTATGGAGCACAACATTAATAATAAATAAGCATATTAGAATGATTTCTGAAGGATCATGTGACACTGAAGACTGGATTAATGATGCTGAAAAATCAAGGAATAATATCTATTTTAAAGTGTATTAAAATAGAAGACCACTATTTGAAATTGCAATAATATTTCACAATATTACTGTTTTTGACTGTATTTTTTAATAAAATAAATGCAGCCTTGATGAGCAGAAAAGACTTAAACATCTTAATGTTAAAAATCGTACTGATCCCAAACTTTTGAACAGCAGTATATATAGATTTTTTCTTACTGATTAGACATATAGACTATACATCTAAAATAATCTAAAGTTTAATAATGTAAAAACAATTTAGTTTTTAATTTTGAACCACAGAATTACAGCACCACAAAATGCCTTTTCTCTTGATAAATTTTAACATCAAATTAGGAATATTTAAAATGAGTAAATATGTCCACTGTCTTCCTTTAAAACATGCACCCCACTGTCATCTATAAAACAGAAGTTATTTAATTAAATATAATGAAATATAGATCATTTCTGTTAAAAAGAATGGAAATGTATTCATATGTTGAAGACTTCATATGTTCATATTTTGGTGTTAAAATGCATCAGCTTATGGAAATGTATTCATATGTTGTGTTAATGGGTAAATCACACTGGAAATAGGTCAAAAGAATGTTAAAAAGCATTATTAAACTCTACACTTCCTTTGAACTCAAAACAAAATTCTATGCAAGTTCAATTTCAGGATATAATTAGACTCGAAACCTATTCTTAATTCAGTTCTGATTGCACACAACTCTAATATTTGTGATGTGTGGTTTATTCAAGTCATATTTTATAAAGCTTTGGTACTAGATATATATATATATATATATATATATATGCACTGTCCTTGTAAATATATATAAATAAAAATATTTAAATGTAATTTAAGGTTAAATGATGTTTTTGCTAATATGTACTATCCTGAGATCCTGTGCAAAAAATTAAAGCCCTTTACTGTGTTCACTACAGATACTTTATATGTAAATCTTGTATTTTATTTGCTTGATATTATGTGTAGTTTTAACTTCTGACGGGTTTGTCACTAGTTCATTTTTTTACTTCTTACAGGTTTGAAAGGTCTGCACTGCGCTTACATATTTCATTTTTTCACTGTTTTCTGAAAACCCCTTGATGTTTTATGATTACAGTTATTAATCGATCTGTTTTGTGGTGCCTGTTCACCAAAAATTGGCTGATTTCTCACAGCTCAGAAGTTAGTGAGCTGAGTTAAACGCAATGGTATAAGATCAATAACAGGAAACACTGAGGCTCAGGGACTCTAGCGCTCCAGTCAGCTTTCTCCATTGTTCTGCTGTTATCGCTGAAGCGAACCGAGACATTCATTACAAGCTATCGACTTTTCCATGACATGAATGTAGGAATGTTGTTGTTGTTTTCCGTTAAAGATAATCCAGACTCAAAATATGGCTTTAATAATCTTGCCATTTGAACTGGACACATTGTACCACTCTGAAGATGGGAGTGTTCTTCACAAAACCATCGCTGATTTAATCAGATAATGTATGTTTATATAAACAGCTGTTTGTCACAGTGATGGATTACTAGTACTGATCTACTAGTAATGTTCTTTTACTCTAGTACAATGAAAGTTGGAGAAACATCATGATACACATCAGTGGATCCTCAGCATTGAATGGGTGCCGTCAGAACGAGAGTCCAAACAGCTATCACAATATTCCACAAGTAATCTACACAGCTTCAGTCCATTAATTAACATCTGGTTAAGTCAAAAGCTGCATGTTTGTAAGAAACAAAGGCTTAACTTTAAAAGGAAAGTCCATAAAATGTGCCATAAAAATGCAAACATGCAGATTTTCACTTCAGAAGATGTTAATTAAAATGCAGTCGAATTGATTACTTGTGATGTTTTTATCAGCTGTTTGGACTCTAATTCTGACGGCACCCATTCACTGGTGAGCAAGTGATGTGAGGCTGTTTCTCAATCTTTTTTCAATGAGAAAACAAACTCATCTACATCGTTAATGGCCTGAGGGTGAGTGCATTTTCAAACAATGTTTATTTTTGGGTGAACTATTTCTTCATGTACGATCAGCAGAACTTCACAGTGCATTTTAGCACATCAAGTTCATAGCTCTGCTTGTGCTGTCATGCTGTGCTTGTTAACTCTCATTTACACTTTATAAATGCCATTCCAGTTTGCCGTCAAGTATTAACCGCGTACCCCACGTCCTCCTACTGTGCTCGCTTTTCCACATGTCAGAAACACAGCTTTCATACACCCCTTGCTGTAAGGTTCAGAGAGTTTTGCTAGCCGAAAATCCATTGTTTTGTAATTCTAGTTGGTGTTGTGGTCATGTAAACGCTGTCTCATTGTCGTCACTTTGTTATCAGACACCTTATCATGTTCTGCTTGACTGATATGTCTGGACTGGAGAGAGCCAGAGTATTGTCACAGACCATGACAGATGTCATGAGGAATTCGTTGCTTGTGTGTCCTCCAGTCAAACAAGAAAAAAAAGATGTTTATTAAATGGATGGAAGCGATTGACCGGAAGAGAGATAGTGACTGACAGTGATAGTGACAGGCTACATTCAGTCAGTCAGTGTTTGACAGCTGTATTTACTAACAGGTGTGATTCTCAAATCATCTTGTTCATACAACGGCCGACAGGAGCGGCTTGAATGCTGTCTGTAGATGAACACATAAGCGTCTTACTGTCAACTGTTCTTCAATTACTCAGATTTGCAGTGGGTAAAATAAGAATTGAATTTTTCTCCATTTTCTCAGTAAATATATTTCTAAAGGTCCTGTTGACTTGACATTTTCACCAGATGTTGGTAATAACCCAATCCATAAATACAAAGAAAACAAAACAAATAAGATCAGAAATTAAGTTGTGTGTAATGAAATGGAATGACACAGGGAAAAAGTATTGAAGACATGAAGAAAGGGAGGTGCAAAAAGGCATGGAAAGTCAAAACACTAGCTAGAAATCTATCAGTAATTAGAAAGCAATTCTGCAGCTAGTCAGTGGAAATTATTATGTGACCCTGGACACAAAACCAGTCTTAAAGGAGAACTCCACTTTCAGAACAACAATTTACCAAAAATTTACTCACCCCCTTATCATTCAAGATGTTCATGTCTTTTTGTCTTCAGTCATGAAGAAACTATGTTTTTTGAGATCAGAAATTAAGTCTTCACGACTGAAGACAGAAAGACATGAACATCTTGGATGACAACAGAGTGAGTAAATTATTTGTAAATTGTTGTTCTGGAAGTGGACTTCTCCTTTAAGTAGCAAGGGTATGTTTGTAGCAATAGCCAAAAATACATTGTATGGGTCGAAATGATCAATTTTTCTTTTGATGCCAAAAATCATTGGGATATTAAGTAAAGATCATGTAACATGAAGATATTTTGTACATTTCCTACTGTAAATATATCAAAACTTAATTTTTTTGCATTGCTAAAAACCTTATTTGGACAGCTTTAAAGGTGTTTTTCTCAATATTCAGATTTTTTTGCACCCTCAAATTCAAATTGTATCTTGGCCAAATATTGTCCTATCCTAACAAACATACATCAATGGAAAGATTATTTATTCAGCTTTCAGATGATGTATAAATCTCAATTTCATAAAATTGACCCTTATGACTGGTTTTGTGGTCCATGGTCACATATTAGCTGGTTCAGTCCAAACATCTACAGTAGCAGGATGATGACGATGAAACAAGGGAGGACATTTCAGCAAGACAATGATCCCAAACACAGCCAAGGAAACTCCTAATTGGTTTCAGAAAAAGAAAATAAAGCTGCTAGAATGGCCCAGCCCAATCAGCTGACTTGAATCCAATAGAAAATAAGAACTAAAGATCAGAGTTCATAGAAGAGGCCCACAGACCCTTCAAGGTTTGAAGACTCTGCGGAAGAATGGGCCAAAATCACACCTGAGCAATGTGTGCGACTAGTTTCTCCATACAGGAGGTGTGGAGGCTTTTGTACAAAGTATTAAGTAAATCAACATCTGGTGAAAATTTCATGTCAACAGCACCTTTAGAAATATATTTACCAGGAAAAATGGTGACGTGTTCAATACTTATTTTACCTGCTGTATATAGAAGAAATTGCTTTTATATCGCTTGCTGCTTTATAAAAACTGACTACGATATTAATCCAGGAGCTCTTGAGACAGATTTTATGGTAAAGTGTTGTCATTTTCTTTTAATTTTGGTTCAAATGATTAAGTAGTCATACAGGCACTCGTAAAAAAGATAGAAAACCTCTATATAGCTTGTTTTATAGCTTGTTAATATTATTGCAACTTAAAACAACTGTGTTTGATTTTAATATATTTTAAAATGTAATTTATTCCTGTGATACAAAGTGGAATTTTCAGCATCATTACTCCAGTCTTCAGTGTCACATGATCCTTCTGAAATCATTCTAATATGATGATTTGCTGCTCATACATTAAAATGTTTAATATTTTTGTGCAAGCCATGATAATAAAGGATTCTTCAATGAGTAGTAAAATAAAAAAAACAGCATTTATTTAAAATAAAAATCTTTTGTGACATTATCCGTGTCTTTACTATCACTTTTGATCAATTTAATGCATCCTTGCCGAATGAAAGTATTAATTATTAATAATCTTACTGGCCTTAAACCTGTAAATGCTATGTGAAGCTGTAATTTAGATTTACAGAGCATCCCTTGGTAATTAATTTTAATAAAATACGCTCATAAAGTGGTTAAAAAAACGGAAATTGTTCCTACAATGAAGTAGGAATGAATTGTGATATTGCAATTCTTTGGTGATCCTGGACCACAAAACCAGTCATAAGGGATACATTTTTTTGACACTGAGATTTCTACATCATCCGAATGCTGAATAATTATTATTATTTGAAAACTATTTAAAAATCAGGAATTTGAGGTTGAAAAAATTCAAAAAGTTGTCCAAATGAAGTTGTTAGCAATGCATATTACTAATCAGAAATTAAGTTTTGATATATTTACGGTAGGAAATTTTGAAAATATGTTCATGGAACATGATTTTTACTCAATATCCTAATGATTTTTGGCATAAAAGAAAAATAGATCATTTTGACCCGTACAATGTATTTTGGGCTATTGCTACAAATATTCCCATGCCACTTAAGACTGGTTTTGTGGACCAGGGTCACATATTGCAACAGGATATATAAAATGGACAAGATGTTGCACATAAATGTTGAAATTGCACATATACTGTATCCTTGTCTGACAAAATGGCGAATGGCGAGCTGGGGTTTGCGTGACTATTTTCAAACAACCTCTTTTAAAATGTTCTTTCTCTTGTAAGTATAGCATGCATCATTGAAAAGTGTGATTTACGTCAGTGAGTTGGTTTTTTCAAGCAGTTCATGTAAATGAACTAATTTACATGAACCGAATGTATATTGCCTCAGTAGGCAGCTTTATAGCTTGGCAAGGTACAATTTAAAGTAATTTTCCCAACCCTGATTCCTACCAATCACATACTGTACAAACATATCTATGAGAAAATCCTTGATAGCACACAACCGTTGGGTCTTGTGGTCTATAATTGTTGCCAGTCTGTAAACACCCCTGTGTTTGCACAGAGTGCTGTATTGACCTCAGAATTACAGTGATCACTTAGGGAGGTCTCAGCGTTTCGAAGACCTTGAGTGTTCAGCTCAGCAAAGAGCAAGACATAATTAGACAGGAGGATAATAAGCACCTTTTTGCCTCCTGCTGCCCTCGGCTCTTCTGGCCATGATCAGTCCTCAGCAGGAGCAAATGGAAGAGCTACACTAGTTAATGGACAGAGGAAATGGGTACAATGGGAAGCTTAAGCCCTGGGCCCCAAAAACGATTGTATTGTATACTGATTGCATTTTTATGCAGTGGGGAAGATCAGTCAGTTATCAATCAGTGTTAATTTCTCCACAGTGTTTTGTTTTAATGGCAGGAATATGTAAGTTTTGCCGCTAGAAGTTGCTTATTCAAAACGATAACAAAGACATAGCTCAATGGCACAGTAATGGAATGTGGAATTGCGGTAGTTATTGTGTTCACCTCCTGGAGTAAACAATGATGAATAATTGTGTTGCATCAAGAATGTGTAAAACGAACAACTGTGGCTTGCTGATGCTATCGGAGATTGTCGACTTTAAAGGAGAAGTCCACTTCCAAAACAAAGATTCACATATAATTTACTCACCCCCTTGTCATCCAAGATGTTCATGTCCTTCTTTTTTCAGTCGTAAAGAAATTATTTTTTTTGAGGAAAACATATCAGCATTTTTCTCCATAAAATGGACTGATATGGTGCCTCGATTTTGAACTTCCAAAATGCAGTTTAAATGTGGCTTCAAACGATCCCAAATGCAGTTGTAAACGATCCCAGCCGAGAAAGAAGGGTCTAGCGAAACGTTGGTTATTTTCATTTAAAAAAATACAATTTAAATACTTTTTAATCTAAAATGCTTACAATGCTTACAAGGGAAAACAGTCCAAAACGGTTCTAGACAAATATGTTGGTAGACTGCAGTCTTGTGGAATAATGTTATGTTTTTATCAGCTGTTTGGACTCTTATTCTGACGGCACCCATTCACTGCAGAGGATCCACTGGTGAGCAAGTGAGTAATGCTAAATTTCTCCAAATCTCTTTAGATTAACTAATCGACACATTGTTCATTAACATTCATTGTTAATTAACATTTTTGGCAGCACTTTCATTGACAAAATGAATAGTTTCAGATAACAAGTAATAAACAGCTGAGAATCACGGAGCCATCTCAGTGGCTGCTGGAAACCTTTGTTGCATGCCAAACACTACAAAGCTGGTCCCCAGCTGTAAGTTTGCTAGTAAAGATTTATTTATAATTAGTCCTATAAGTTGTGGTACTTTCCTGAGTTTGTGCTTGATGACTTGCAAAAGATGCCACACTGGGCCCAGGTGCAGGGACCCGATTACAGAACAGGTTTTGAATAAGAGATGCTCTACTTTAAATCTCGGAGGAGAATCCACCTTTAGATTCTGCAATCAAACACACCTGCACAGCAAAATGCAGCTCGGTATAAATCGCTGTTGGCTCCAGCAGTGCTTTCCAGCTACTGTGATCTCGATGCCCTGGCAAGTCTGGGTCTGTGCCGTCGTGTGCCATCCCTCTGTGGGCTGCATTAGCATTCAGCTCAGCAGGTTTCAGGCTGCCAATGGATAAATTAATTGATATTTTGGTGGTGGAGAGCTTGCGACAGTTCCAATCTTGTAGAGACAGTTTTTCAAATTGACCCACTTTCCCAACCACTGGAGTTGGTGGTTTAATTGAGTCAGCCTGATTTAGCAACATATTCAAAATGCATTTAAAGTCATTGTTTTTGTTGATAATGATGGTAATGACTAATTTGAAGGATAACTTGCAGCAGGGGGTCAGGCCTCCCAGAAGTCTTTATCATATTAATGTTGTTGTTTTGTTATTATAGTTTCAGCTTTTGCATTGTATATCCTTCTGAAGCTATTATAAGATTTCAGCTAATAGATGCATCTACTTTAGACTTCCTTTAGTTTTCTGAAACTTTTAATGTTTTTATAGTAGTTTGTGAAATGAGTAAATGTGTAAAAGACAGTTGACAATGTCCTTTATGTTACTGAATGTTTATTTATACTACCAGTCAAAAGTTTTTGAACAGTACAATTTGTAATGTTTTTAAAGACGTCTCTTCTGCTCACCAAGCCTGAATTTATTTGATCCGAAGTACAGCAAAAACAGTACAATTTTGAAATATTTTACTATTTAAAATAACTGCTTTCTATTTGAATATATTTGAAAATGTAATTTATTCCTGTGTTTAAAAGTACATTTTCAGCATCATTGCTCCAGTCACATGATCCTTTAGAAATCATTCTAATATGCTGATTTGCTGTTCAAGAAACATTATTATTATTATTATTATTATTATTAATACTACTATTATTATCAATATTTAAAACAGCTGAGTACATTTTTTCAGGATTCTTTGATGTATAGAAAGATCCAAAGTCAGTATAGATTTTTTTTATAATGTTACAAAAGATTTCTATTTCAGATAAATGCTGTTCTTCTGAACTCTATATTCATCAAAAAACCTGAAAAAATTCTACTCAGCTGTTTTCAACATTATAATAATAATAATAATAAATTTTTTTGAGCAGCAAATCAGAATATTAGATTGATTTCTGAAGGATCATGGTGCTAAAATTCAGCTTTGAAGTCACAGGAATAAATTGCATTTTAAAATATATTCAAATGGAAAACAGTTAGTTTATATAGCAAATATATTTCACAATTGTACTGTTTTTGCTGTGCGTTGGATCAAATAAATGCAGGATTGGTGAGCAGAAGAGACTTCTTCAAACACATTACAAATTTTACTGTTCAAAAACTTTTGATTGGTAGTGTATTTCAAATAAATGCTATTAATTTAATTAAATTACTTGCTTGCAAATGATTATATCACCAACTTCATTTTTAGAATATTCAGCCTAACTTCAGACTCTCAGAAATAAACTACAAGCTGTCTGTAAGTGAACATAATGTCTAAAGGAATAAATGCTGTTGAGGCTTCAAGCCAGACGATCAGGTCTTGATCCTGACACTGAACTGGGCACATCCAGCCATTATGACTCATCTCTGTGTTCCTCTGCCTGCCGCTTTGTCTCATCAGGTTTGGGTGGAGAGTGGGCGTTCGGTGCGCTTTGGTCGTAACATCCGTATCACAGTTGTACCTTAAATCACTCATTCTCATCAACCCTGACCAAGTGCAATGAGGCATATAGCCATTGAGGAGAACATAATGCCAGGAACACTGAAGATAACTAATGCCTCCTCTTACAGAGAGAGAGAGAGAGAGAGAGAGAGAGAGAGAGAGAGAGAGAGAGAGTATAGACTGCATACTCTGTTTTCATTAATCTTTCTCCAATAACTTGTCGGAGGGGCCCGGGGCCTAAACACATTGCACGTAATTTTTACCTACTGTACCTCCCAGTATGGAACTGAATGAATTGCAAATATTTGCCAATATGATATTGTTTATTTCTGTGTGAAGTACTGGAGATCTGGCAGATTATTTGCTCTGGTATTAGAGGCAGTGAGCTGTTTTGCCGTTGCATTACATTAGTTTACTGGTTTAAATGTTAATTTAGTTTAAATGAGTATCAGCATCCATAATGTGTTGTTTTAATAGTATATTTTACCCGAATGGATCAAATTGCTATCCGACTGGATATGCACATTTGAGAAACTGTTATCAAAAATGTGTTTACTAATACTAGCTTTGCATACTTTCACTCAACACTCAAAAAAATCTGCTTGATTATAATGAGCTAATGCAGCACAAATTTAAAACGTTGTCACAGCTCAATTTTATTGATATGAAATCATTTTAAAACTGTATAAAGAAAAAATAATCAGCCATTTGTGTTGGGACTAAAATAATTTTTGGTTGCCTTAAGTGAAGGGCAGTGGATTTTAAGTTGCTTTGCATTCAAAAGTTAAAAGTAATATTTTTTATTATTAATTATTTGATCATCTCTGTTACTTATAATAGTATTTCTTTTTTAGTCTCTTATGCTCACAAAGGCTTCATTTGTTTAATTTGAAAATACATTAAACAGTTAAAAAAATACATTAAAAAAATTCAAAAGAAAAAAACTTAAAATACAGTACGTGTTGTTTTGTGTGTTTATGATATAAGAGGGAGACTTTAACATATACATACAATTAAATATAGTAAGAAAAGTTTACATTTAGCATGCTTACACAGCAAAAAATGCTGGGTTAAAAATAACCCAGCGCTGGGTGAAATATGGACAAACCCAGCAATTTGGTTGTTTTGACCCAGCGGTTGGTTTAAATGTTTAACCCAACCTTCTGGGTAGTTATATTTAACTGAGTTAAATTGTTTAAAAATGACCATATATCTTGTTTAAAATGAATCCAAAATAGGTTGGAAATTAACACTTTTTAATATGTTCAATAAATTAACATTTATCAATCAGTTGAATAAATAATAATTACATAATAAACTTTTTTAAAATTGCTTATTAATAAGTGTTCACCTTTTGATTATTGCTGGTGCTTTTAGTTAGGGCTGTCAACGATTAATTGCGATTAATCGCATACAAAATAAAAGTTTAAGTTTGCCTAATATATGTGTGTGTGCTGTGTGTAATTATTAGGTATATATAAATACACACAAATTAATGTGTATATATATATGAGAAATATGTTATTAATATACAAAATGATTTTATTTATATATAATATAAATTATATA
>JAHKKF010487205.1:0-26307 GCA_019740295.1 Labeo calbasu | reverse complement strand
TTTTTTTTTTATAAATATTATAATATTATTTATATAAATATTATAATATTATTTATATAAATATAAGTATTTTTATTCTTTCAAACAGAAACCCCATGAGGTAGACACAAATGCCCCTTTTAACCTATTTGTTCATGTAACAGATCTTTTCTAAAAGACACAACTGTCACTTTAACAGTAATATGATATAATATAATATCATATAATATAATATTTAATATCTTAGTAGATGCACTCTTTATTCTCTCGTGTGATGCATTTGGGACAACTTTTGTTCAATAAGTTGCACCTGATTGAATATTGGATATTTTAATGTTTTTTATAAATATTTTGAATTAGAATTTTAAACATTTTATAATTTCATGTTTAATTATAATTAAAGTTTTAGTGATTTTGTGCAATTGTAATTTTTTATTATTATTATGATTATGATTATTATTATTTAATATTTCTGTTTAACTATATTTGTTTTAGTCTTCGTTACTTTAGTTAAACTTATTTTATTTCAGTTAGTTGCCAAGGCAAGTTTTTTTTTTTCTTTTTTTGTCTTTTTTTCTTTTTGTGACTTGCCTTAACTAACTGAAAAAAATAAGTTAAAAATGACTAAAAGTAAAACAAACATAAATCAAAGCTACACTCTAAAAAAGGGTTGTTTAGACCCAGTGGGGTCATTTTGGTTTCATTTTAAGCCAGCCATAAAGTAATTTTTAAACAATAGTTAAACATTTAACCCAGCCGCTGAGTCAAACCAACCCAGTTGTTGTACATTTCACCTAGCACTTATTTGAATTTAACCCACCTTTTTTTTGAGTATAAATAAAAAGATCAAACTCATTAAATTCCAGCCTCAGCCCAATCAGAAGTACCAGTACTTACATAGAAACCTATACAAAGTAGCCAGAAAGAAATGCTAACTTTAAAGAAATATGTCAGATGGATTTAGAGGCTTTTGCATCTGAACTCTTCATTTATTATTGTTATTATTTCAGCTTATTTCAATTGACAAAATAATTTTTAAATCACATTTATTTTAGGGTTAGTTACACTCGAAAAAAATGCTAGGTTGTTTCAACCCAACGTTGGTTCAAATATAAACTAACCCAACTTTTGGGTTAAAAATGTGATGTAAATATTTAACCAACCAGCTGTGTTAGTCCATATTTGACCCAAAGCTGGGTTGAAACAACCCAGCATTTTTTTTTAGAGTGTAACAATAACAACACTGCATAGACTGCTTATGATGACTGAAGAAGTGCAATACTTTGGAGCAATACTTTGGATCATTGCTGTCCTGGCCTAATAGAAGGCTGAACTGAGCGCTGTTGGCTCCTCATGATGGGAAGCACCTGATGCTTGTTGTGCTCTGCACTGCTGTCATATATCCTCTAGTGTGTAGACCATGACCACCATGTATTCTGAGGTCTTGACATAGCAGAACTACCAAATAGATAATAACTGTTTGTTCCTGCATATCTGGACACTTTAGACACTGTTTTTTCTGTTTGATTTGTTTGTTTTTACTCTAGCTCCTTCCTTTTTTTTGGGGTAAAGCGTTGAAGCTTGAACTGTGTGAGGCAAACTCACTGTGACTGTGGGCACTGACAGCAGGAAATTATGCAGTGTCTAAAAGCACAGTCCGAATGATAATACCATGCATGATCATGAGCTTGCGGATGGTCGTGCGAGAGAGAGATTTGACACAGCGAGAGAGTTCTGCAGACCAGTTCTGCCAAACGTCCCAATATTGTGCACATATCTTGTGGACGCCTGCATGCACCGCTGACATAACTGACAGACTGCCAGAACCCAAGCCTGTTGGAGTCTGAGAAGTGGATGGGAGTTTTGTAAGACTTTGCAGCTGCAAACATCGGTTGCTTTGAAATTCTGGCACAGTGTTCTACACAGTACACACTCTAAAGGCTCTAGACAGAATGCCACTAAAGTAGCCAGAATGAAAATATTAAAAATTAAAACAAAATGTTAAAAAAAAAAATGTTAAAGCATAGTGCAAAAATTATTTCTTTTATAATTCTTTTTATATAGATCGTATTATTTTATTACTAGAGTTTTGTGGGGTTTATTGTTACTTTACACATTTACAAAATTAATGCTTTGGTTTTGTTTTATTTAGGATTTATTTTTGTAGTCCCATGAACATGATTTTATTTTTTGTCATTTCATTACAAGAAGCAAATATTCAAATATATCACTTCATCACATCATTTCATCACATGGCTAATACAGGTATCAAAAAGTCAAAAGTTCTGCAGAATCTGCAAAATGTTAATTATTTTATCATAATAAGAGGGATCATACAAAATGCATGTTATTTTTTATTTAGTACTGACCTGAATAAGATATTTCACATAAAAGAAGTTTACTTTTAATAATAGTTGAATTTATAAAAATGACCCTTTTCAAAAGTTTACATACACTTGATTCTTAATACTGTGTTGTTACCTGAATCATCCACAGCTGTTTTTTTTTTTTTTGTTTAGTGATAGTTGTTCATGAGTCTTTTTTGTCCTGAACTGCCCTCTGTTCTTCAGAAAAATCCTTCAGTTCCCACAAATTCTTTGGTTTTTCAGCATTTTTGTGTATTTGAACCCTTTCCAACAATGACTGTATGATTTTAAGATCCATCTTTTGACACTGAGGTTATAGTTCAAATGCTCACTGATGCTTCAAAAGGAAAAACAATGCATTGAGAGCCAGGGGGTGAAAACTTTTTGAATTTGAAGATCAGAGTAAATTTAACTTATTTTGTCTTCTGGGAAACATGTAAGTATCTTCTGTAGCTTCTAAAGGGCAGTACTAAATGAAAAAAATAAATGAAAAATGAAAAAAGTACATCCTCATTCTGTTCAAAAGTTTTCACCCCCGACTCTTAATGCATGGTTTTGAGCATTTGAACCTTCTGTAATAGTTGCATATGAGTCCTTCAGTTGTCCTCAGCATGAAAAGATGGATCTCAAAATCACACAGTCATTGTTGGAAAGGGTTCAAATACACAAAAATGCTGAGAAACCAAAGATTTTGTGGGACCTGAAGGACTTTTCTAAAGAACAGCGGGCAGTTTAACTGTTCAGGACAAACAATTGATTAATGAACAACTATCACTAAAAAGAAAAAACAGCTGTCGATCACAGAATTAAGAATCAAGTGTATGTAAAGTTTTGAACAGGGTCATTTTTATAAATTCAGCTATTATTTTCTCTTGTGGACTATATGTTAACGTCTTTTATGTGAAATATCTTATTCAGGTCAGTACTAAATAAAACATAACATGCATTTTGTATGATTCCTCTTATTTTGGTAAAATAAGTAACATTTTGCAGATTCTGCAAGGTGTATGTAAACTTTTGAAATCAATTGTAAATAGCTGAGAATATAGTGCTGATAGCATCCAAACCACTGAGTTTTTCAGTAAACAGTGGGTGTTGTGAGATGTTGAATGAATCCTCTAGTTGGAGGGAGGTGCTTGCTTTGTTTGGTGTGAAATAGGGGGCTGAGAAAGGGTAGCGTGCAGCCGTATTGTGAATGCAAAGAAGAGATTTACCAGAACAAAAACATGTTACGGAATTGGCCCCAATTTAGCAGATCGTTCAGCACATCCAAGTGTGTTTCCTCTACGAAAGTATGTTTCCTGCAGGGTCTCGATTTAGGAGAGAAAATAGCCCTTCGCTGATGTGGAAAAATCCTGATCACAATGGCCTATGAGCTTTTGTCACTGTGCCTTTCCTCTTTTGTGACCTTTGAAGGGCATTTCTGACTTTTTGTTACGCGGTTTCTGAAGACTTAAGACATTAGAGTGCAGCGATCCTTGACACTTGAAGCTTTGATTTTCTTTGAAACGCACTACTTTTATGTCTCCTCTTCATATGATGTTTGATCTGAGTAGCCAGAGGGGCTGTAGTAGCTATTTGTGTTATAAATGGTTTTCAGTTGTCAGACATTTATCAGTAGTCCTTCCTGTGGCTTTGCACTGCCTCCATCCATTTTAAAGGACCCTGTCGAGACATGTTGTTTTCTGTTTGGCAGTCAAAAACACTTACACAAGCCTTCTGTGTTTACTGCTGTCAGTACTTGCTATGGGGAAATTTATTTTGCCTAGACAATACATGTCGTCCCTGAGTTTCCCATTCTCTGTGTCTTATTTCATTCTTGTAGCAGTGGTTGTTCATTTGTGGTATCAAAGCCTTAAATTTGCAATCTTTGTGTATTCCCAACAAGCACAAGTAGAACATAACTCATCCTTGTAGAGCTAAAATAAAACTTAGACAAAACTGAGTCACTGATTTTAAATATTTTGAATATTTTTGGCAAAACTAGCTGTTTGGTCAAAGGTTTCTTAATGTCCTTTTTGAATAAACAAAATATTTTGTGGCAGGATATCAAATCCTAATGATGTTTCTCTCTTCTTAAGCCTTCATAGGTGGGCATGGAGTCCAAGATTTGGAGGGAGTGAGACGACGTTACAAGAAACAGGACAGGACAGCTCCCATGGCTGCTACGGCCAGTAGCAGAACTGAACCCAGACCAGGCTGGGTCGCTTTTTCAGATGAGGAGTCACAGACAGGTCAGTACAAACATAGTCTTTACTTAGAGTTACAAGATGTTTTATGAGTTCAGTTCCTGTGGAACAAAGATAACTATTGAAACATGTAGCGTGAATCCTCTGCTGATGAAAGTCTGCAAAACAAATAAATGTAAGGTTCCAGTCAGTGTTAGACCTTAGTTAGGGCAGACGCCATACTGGATTTTACATTAATAAAGGCTGTGACGGATAGACTACGGTCATACATACAATGGTATGTATTGTAAAGAGGTACTAGATTTCAAAACGCACAGCTTACAGAACAGTTTTATGTAAGAATGTAACGATAGCAAAATCTCACAATATGATAAAATCATGATATGATTCCACAATACAATATTTATTGTGATATTTGAAAATTTTGTACATTTTAAAGAGTTCAAAATAAGAGCCACAACCCAGGTTCTTCACTAAGGAAGCTTAAGCCAGAAAAAGTCAGTGAACTGACCTGTACCTGAACTTTAAAGGGGACTCAACCCTCTTTTTATTTGTGATATATTGTCTCAGTCTAATTTACATTTGCACTGGTGTTTTGGGAAGCCAAACGAATTAGAATATTATAATAATAATAACTATAATGACAGTAATAGCCATATATTGTAAAACAATTGCACTGCAAAATAAATGAAAATGAATATTGAAAATGAGTCATAGGTGTATCATTTTTGCTTTACACTACAGTAGGGAAATTACAATACTTATTTTCTAATTTCTACAGAAAGAGATGCTTTAAATTTGGACTGCAGTAACGTTACCCATTAAACCACTAGCTGTAAGCAATTCATATGCACTTTTAAGCTTTCATTTTAATGAAAACGGCACGAGAGCTTTTATTTTGAAGGAGAACTCCAGCTTCAGTGAAACAGCTTACAAAAACACGTCTCCTACAAATCTAGTAAAATGCTGTAATCATCTGCCGGGAAAATAAAGCATAACTGGTGGCCATTGCGTTCCAAAACGCATGCTAAACTCACAGCACATGCAGTAAATGAGTTCGCTGCATGGGTTCAGTGTGAATGGAGACATTCTGAGGCACGGAAAACACCGGATCGCACGTCGATCGCCTGACCGAAGTGCGCACTTCGCTTTGAAACGCGCAGCGAAAACAGATGCGGTGAAGGGATTAAGCAATATTGCGCTTTCGGTGTTAGTTCATTTGACATGTACTGTGTCAAAGCATAATGGCCCAAAACACAACTTTAAAGACCTTTTATGTTAGAATTAAGAGTTTATATAAATTTTAAAAACTACACTTTTTGCCAGAAGGTCCTATCATTTCATATCATCATGTGACCACAATAATATCAAGACAGTTATGTCAGCTAAACAATTGGCATGTTGTTAAACTACAGTGCAAATCCACCAAACATACTGCACTTCCATCTCTCACCGCCTTGTTTTCATTCTCGTCAAATATTAAATATGGTGCTACCCTCATTAGAAAGCTGGGAAGTCATGTCCGATGTTGGAAAGTAGGATTGTTGAATTATGCAAAGAAAAGGCTCTAGATGTTCTTGTGACTAATTGAAAAAGAGTTTCAGGACTTTATGAGCACCGTTTGTAAGGAATTATAAAGACATGTAACCTTTTTGCTGATTGGATATCAGTTTGTTTGACTTTGTCTGAGTTTGCGTTCAGACCTTTCTGTGAGATTCCTGCATCCTGAGATCATTGCTCCATAGTGATTACTACGGGAACAGTCCACAGTTCTTGCACCCTGCTAGATTTAACATTTAACTGTGACCTTTTTACTAACAAGAGGCTGTATTTCTCTAACTGTGTTTCTTCTTCTGGTCCAAAGAGGAGTCCTCTTTAGACCAGCCTGTGCTGGACTCCTCTACTTGGACAGAAGTACCACCATGTGTGTCTGGTCAGAAGACAGAGCAGCCGAATTCCTGGGTTCAGTTTGATGACAAACCATGGTCACCCTCTCCACCGCCCCCATCACAGGTAAAAGGTATGAGAACTGCTTAAATATGTTTTTTATTGTGTTGAAGGTGGAATACAACCATGTGATTCACATACTGTACTCTTAAAGGCATGTTCAGGGTTCAATACAGTACAAAACAATCCGTCATCCCTCAGTTTTATTTAAAAAAAACACTGACAATACAAGAAAACAGAGAAATGCAATGCACACAGTTTTGAAAAGATTTTGTAAGAAAAGTGTTCAGCTTAAGTACTTTAAGGTTAAGTACTCAAGCTGTAAAAACAAACTATCTCGCCAATCCTAAAAGACCATTTATTAAAACTGCACTGCATTTTTTATGCATATATAAAGACCTTATTGTCATAAGACAGCTTGTGAAGTATCTATCTATCTATCTATCTATCTATCTATCGTTCTATCGTTCTACCTATCTATCAGTGACTCCTCAAATATTGAATGAGAAAAAAATTCGTAGTACAAAATAAAACAATGCCAATATAATATTAAAACGTTTATAAATCACTAGTTTTTATAAAGAAACTTTGTCCAACAGCAACACCAGCAGGTAAAGTTACAACGGGAATCCGCATCTCTTTTGCCTCCCCTGAGCCTATTGAGTTTTAACAGACTCTGTAAAGCAGGGGTGTCAAACTCAGTTCCTGGAGGGCCGCAGCCCTGCAGAGTTTTGTTCCAACCCTGCACCAACACGCATACTATGCAGTTTTCAATTAAGCCTGAAGGACTTGATTAGTTGGATCAGGTGTGTTTTATTAGGGTTGCATCTAAACTCTGCAGGGTTCGACACCCATGCTGTAAAGCATACTGTAAGTTTGGTGGGGGGTAATTGAGAATGAATGGGGGAATGCCTCCATCGCGATATGATTGGATATGACTGGTTATGTTTGGCTGTGATTGGTACATGCGATATATCCAATTTTGCATTTGTGAATCAGTCTGAATAAACAATATAATGGCGTTAATGGGCATACCAGTTTAAAAAAGTAAGTAAACAACTTATATATAACCAATTTGTTACGTCAAAATAAGACTTAAAATGGCCTGAAAACATGATTTTTAGTGTGTAATCAGCTTGGTGAAATTTAAAGTAAATGACCTGTGACCAATATTCACTGAACTTTGATGACCCAAAAAAAAAAAAAAAATTAACTATTAAAAATAGTATGTGACCCTGCACCACAAAACCAGTCATAAGGGTCCATTTCTTTAAAATTGAGATTTATACATCATCTGAAATCTGAATAAATAAGCTTCCCATTAATGTATGGTTTAAGATATTAATTATTAAAATATTATATTATTAAAATATTTTACCAAGATGCAACTATTTTAAAATCTGGAATCTAAGGGGTGCAAAAAAATCTAAATATTGAGAAAATCGCCTTTAAGATGTCTAAATGAAGTTATTAGCAATGCATATTACTAATCAAAAATTAAGTTTTGATTTATTTATGGTAGGAAATTTACAAAATATCTTCATGGAACATGATCTTTACTTGTTATCCTCGATAATTAATTGTTATCTTCGATAATCGATTATTTTGATCCATACAATGTATTGTTGGCTATTGCTACAAATATACCCATGCTACTTATGACTGGTTTTGTGGTCCAGGGTCACATATATGAGATATAAAGTAAACACATCTTTAAGGAAGAGTTCATGTGAGTGCATATACGAGCTAAGTGCATTTCCTCTGTTTCATAACAATAATCATAATAGTTGCATAGTTTCATAATGAGACTCAAAATAAACTCAAATAATTGGTGACAGATGTTTCCTCAACAAATGAGTAAGCAGTCTTGTGACTTACTGTATGATATTGACAATTCCCCTGGCGCAACCTGGGATTATGCCTTGCTTGAGGGCACAATGGCAACCTTTCTGTGCCAGCCTTGAGCTTCTTACCATTACACCACACCCATTTCAACAAGAATTTCCCAATATTTCCAGGTTTCCAGAGAAGTATTATTTTACTGATTTCTATAATGAGTTGACTCAGTGGGGTTGGACTGAAAAAGGACTGTGTCACTTCCTTTAGGAACGATGCTTGGTCTAGTCTTGTCTGTCTCTCTGTTTATCTCTGTCTCTGTTTCTTTTTTTTTTTTTTTTTTGCACACATTGACTCACCCACCCCCACTCTTGTCGAAACCCAGCAGCTTTGCCAGCAACTCTTTCCCAGGAAAATCTCCTATGAGAGGCCGAGTGCAGCAACACGCAAATGGCCAAACCCTTCAAACCCTAATTGAAGCCATAAGCAGAGTTTTTATCTCAGCAGTTGTTGCTCTTGCATGAAATCTGCCTTAGGATGAAGTCAAGGGTGCAGCCGGTCTATCATTCCTTCATAATATGATCACTAAGAGATCAAGCCTGGGTTTGTTAAAGTACTGCTTATATAGTCCGATTACAGGGGCTCTCCAACATATGATTTCAGGTTTGATGCCTTAATTTCCATGTGTGGTCTGAAGGAAGCTTTAGCAGCCAGAAAGGCAGTGTCAGATGTAGGGTTTATCCAACCACAGTGTTTTAAATTATTTATATTCAAAGGCATGCAGATTCACATCACTTTGGATTGACTGAATACTATTTATTTTTTAACAGGAAAATAAAACCGCAAAGACGAGGAGTGAAAGCAGTGTTTCTTTAAAGCTAATGCAGCAACTTTATGTTGCCATGGTTATATTAAATAAGTATATTGTGAATATAATGTGTTTTATTTTTAATCGAATAAAGCACATATGGATCCATCTGAAGTTGTTTGTGGTGATATCAGAGGTTTGGGAACCCTCAGGAGAAGGAGTGTTAGGTGGAGTAATCCCACATGCACACTTGTTTTCTTTTCTCATAGACTGAGAATTTTATTCAAATATTTAAAACCGTTCACTTGAATCACTAAGATTTCACTCATCAGTGGCAAGACAGCTATATGTAAATACTGAGAGTTTGAGTAGTTGGAATTACTTCAAGTTTAATCATTTGAGGGAAGACTTTTAATCTTGGCAGGTGATCATTTTTAATCCTGAATGTGCATTATTGTGCAGAGTTAGTTGACTGTGCTTTTATTTTTTGACCTAATGATGCAGTAGTGTCATGCTTAGTCATCATCATCATCTTTTGTCTTTTTACGACAGTCAGATGATCTAAATTCATTGCATCAAACCACTTCTCTGTTGTTGTTTTGTTTTGTTTTTTTACCTTGTGTAATGACTTACACAATTGATCTGTTGTACTTTATCAATTTCAACCTGTAACCCAAAAATGTTTATATTTTACTCATAACAAAGTTCTTCATATGGAAGCCTGTTTCCACCATTGAATAGAAAATAAAAAAGGTAAAAAAGGTAATTGTGACTTTTTATCTCACAATTCTGGCTTTTTTCTTGCAATTGTTTAAGTTTTTGCGTTTCTGTCTTTTTTCCCTGAAAAATTTGAATTTTGAGAAAAAATCATTGTAAAAGTCGTTGTAAGAGATAAATTTGCATTTGCAAGAAAAAAAGTCAGAATAAAAAAAGACAGAATTGCATGAAAAATGTCAGAATTGTGAGAAAGTCAGAATTGGAAGACAAAAATTTGCATTTGTGAGAAAAAAGTCAGAACTGTGAGGAAAAGAGTCAGAATTGCAAGATATAAATTAGCATTTGCGAGAAAAAAAAGTCAGAATTGTGAGGGGAAAAAAAGTCAGAATTTTGAGATATAAACTCACAATTCTGAGAACATATCTGTCTTTTTTTTTCCCCTCAGAACAGGACTTTACAACAGAATTGCGAGTTTGTATTATGCCATTCTCAGAAAAAGTCAGAATTGTTAGAAAAAGTCAGAATTGTCAGAAAAAGTCAGAATTGCGAGAGAAATTGGCTATTGTGTGAAAAATAAAAAATTATATCAAAATATAAATATGCATTTGCAAAAAAAGTCAGAATTGTGAGAAAAAAATTAGAATTGCAAGATATAAATTTGCATTTGCGAGGAAACAGATAAAGTCAGAATTTTGAAAAAAAAAAAGTCAGAATTGTGAGAGATTAATTTGCATTCTCAAGGAAGAAAAGTCAGAATTGGGGTTTTTTTTTTAATTTTTTAAATTTTTTTATTATTATTTATTTATTTTTTGGTCTTGCGAATCTGAATTATATTTCTTGCAATTGAAAGTTTATATCCTGCTGTTCTAACTTTATAACTTTATAATACTGTTGTGAGTTTATATCACCCAATTCTGAGAAAAAGAGTCAGAATTGTTTATATCTATATAGCTCACAATTGTGAGTTTATATCATTCAGTTCTGAGAAAAAAAAGTCAGAATTGTGAGGTGTAAAGTTGCAGTTGCGTGAAAAAAAGATAAGTGAGATAAGTCGCAATTACCATTTTTATTTTTTTTTCAGTGGCGAAAACAGGCTTCCATATCTTCATTATAGTGTACTTTATTTAAGTAGGTCATAAAGTTTTAAATACGCTCTTGTGAACTCTTTTAATTGAGCCCCAGAAAGAATAATGTGTGCAGTTGGATTTGTTGCTAGGCAGTGAACACATCCTGTGTTTGGAATGTTTTTGAATCCCTATTGTTTAATTAAGCATCAGCAGTGCCTACATGTATTTAAAGAACTGGAAGTGTGTCATCTGACTTTACATATTTACTCCAACCTCAATCTAAACCATCGGTGTACAACTACTGTATTCTCTCTATCATTGTTTCAAAGCGTTCCTCTACACAGTAATTCATAACATAAGTAATATGTCCTTTGATAGCAATTACAGCAGTGCTAATTAAAATCATTGAGTAGATTGATTCGATTGTTTGACGAGGCTGATACACATCAGTATGCTGCGTTATCTCGCCTCACCCTTGATGTTTAATCCTTTTACTAAAGCACTTTTCCCCACTGCGAATTTAATAGTCTCTCGTTCCTAATTCAGTGATAACACCTGTTCATTAGCGACACGTTTACAGTTCTCACACACACAAGGTTGTGCGCTATTCGGAATCAAAAATGACAGTGCCTTTAGATTCCAATTCAATTACAGTAGTAAATAGGAGGCAGAATTGTAATTTGAATTGTAGTCATTTAATTTTAGAAAATTTAAATGAAATTAAATGCATAGAAATTCATGGATATAATTATCAACAGTACTTTTCAAAAGTTTGGTGGCGGTAAGATTTTATTATATTTAATTAAAAAAAATTAAATGCATGCATCTAATTAGAAATTTATTTATTCAGCAAGGATGCATTAAATTGATCAAAGGTGACAAAGACTTGAATAGAAAAGATTTATATTTTAAAGAAATGCTGTTCTTAGTCACTGTTTTCAACATTGATAATAATAAGAAATGTTTCTTGAGCACAAAATCAGCATATTAGAATGATTTCTGAAATATCATGTGACAATAAAGACTGGAGTAATGATGCTGAAAATTCAGCTTTGTCAACATAGAAATAAATAACATTTTAAAAACACTTAAAATACAGAAGTTATTTTAAATCGTAATAATTCATAATCTTACAATATCACAATATAACAAATAAATAGAGCATTTGAGCGTAAGCATGAAACATAATTTTTCTAGAAGCATGGAAAAAATCTTACCCACCTCAAATTTTTAAAAGTTAGTGTATGTAAATATCTCTTTATAAATAATATGTATGGTTTACATATGTGACCTTGGACCACAAAACAAGTCATAAGTAGCACGGGTATATTTGTAGCATTAGCCAAAAATACATTTTATGGGTCAAAATTTTCTTTTATGCCAAAAATCATTAGGATATTAAATAAAGATCATGTTCCATTAAGATATTTTGTAAATTTCCTACCGTAAATATATCAAAACTTAATTTTGATTAGTAATATGCATTGCTAAGAACATATTTGGACAAATTTATAGGTGGTTTTCTCAATATTTTTATTTTTTTTTTATTTTTTTTACACCCTCAGGTTCCAGATTTTCAAATAGTTGTACTTTGGCCAAATATTGTACAATCCTAAAAACCATCCATCAATGGAAATCTTATTTATTCAGCTTTCAGATGATGTATACATCTCAATTTCAAAAAATGTACCCTTTATGACTGGTTTTGTGGTCCAGGGTCACGTATGGATTGGATGAAGGAAATGTATTTTTGGGCAAACTTTTTCTTTTTTAATCCAGAATTTTGCCTGTTTGTGAAGATTGTAGTGTTTTATGACTATATATCCTGAACCTATAGACATTTGTGTTTTATTGCAGGTCCCAGGCACAGCATTTGCTCTTCAGCCAGTTTTTGGAGTGCCGTTCCCCCATCAGAGAGCAGCTGGACCACCCAATCGGAGGAGCAGAGCTCCGTAAGCATGGGGGCGTCTTCCTGTGACCTGCCCTCACTTAACACTGAAGAGCCACCCAGCCAAACACCCTCCTGTCCCCACTCTCCTAGTGAGTACCACACACACACAGTCATACCTACTAAGTTAATAAATGGGTAGCTCTCATCAGCCGAACATCTGTAAGTGGCGGTTTTATATCCACCCAGTGCCTCAAACAGTAATTAAAGTCTGTCCCCTCGTGAGAAGACAGAAGGAAGTGAGAATCGCACAGGAAATGCTTCACACGCTGAATTATCCATCAATAAATCCCTTCCGTTGCTCAGCACAGCCTCCGGGGTCGCATCCAGGAACGCAGGCGGAATGAAAAGACGGCAGGTTTAGGAGTAAATGATGGAGGAATCGGGACAAATAAATTCACACGCTCTGTGACAGCTGCTCCTCAGACGCTTCTCTCGTGTGAGTGATGGTGGCTCTGAAGGAACGCTGTGCTGATTTGAAGCAGGACGCGCTCTCTCTCGCAGGTAATTTGTGGCGGAGCGGTTAGAGCTCCTACGCGATCCATCTCGGGCCTCTCGCCTCGGCCCTCCAGCAATAGCTCACTCAGACCAGGGTTTCTATGGAGACAGGAGAGGGTGAGGTGCTTAAGACGGTTTTATTTATTAAAATGCAGCATGCTTCATTTCTCAGACTGTGGGACGATGGAGTCACTGCAACAATTTTCACTTGAGGCAGAAGTGAATAGAGGTGCATATTAAGTGTTAGTTAAAGCAAATATTACAGTAAATAGTCAAGTGTGTAATTACGCTAAGCTACACTAGAGGTTGATCATGTAGGGCCCGAGTACCGGTGGTTCTTCTCTAAAATGAATCGCATTGTTGAAGGCCTAAACATGCTCAAACTCATGAAGCTTTGCATACTTGCCAAAAGTGGTAAAAATTTACATCTGATATGGGTTGCAGAAGTTGGTGTGGCAAAATGGCTCAATAGCGCCACCTATAAAATGGCAAAGAAGTGCCCCTGGAGCTATGTTTCACATACTGTACAGGTACGACATTCGGTAGACATATGTAATGCACCAATACCTACAAAAAATCCCACGGTATAAAGTCCGAAACCCAACAGGAAGTCTGTTATTTAGAATTTTCTTGGCAAGTTTTCTGCCGATTTTGGTATTTTCAGGTGTTGTATTTAAACAGACTCCTCCTAGAGATTGAATCAGATCAACAACAAATTTGGTCAGTGTAATCTAAAGCCCTTTGTGACATTAAATTGTGAAGATCTTGAGTTTTCGTTGAAGGACGTGTCCGTGGCGGCCTGACAAACTTAGATGTTTCGCCATAAAACAGGAAGTTGTTGTAATTCAGGCGTACAATGTCTGATCTGCACCAAAATCCACATGTTTGATAAGAGTCTTGTCCTGAACACATGTCCATATTCAGTTATAGTCATAGCGCCACCTGCTGGCAACAGGAAAAGACATGTTTTACGCTGTAACAAACTCTTCATAGAGATTTAATGCCATCAACATTATATTTGGCCAGGCTACTCTAAAGGCCTTTGCAGTGTTAAATTGCAAAGATCTTGAGTGTTCGTTAAAGGGCGTGTCTGTGGCGGCCTGACAAAGTTCGATGTCTCACCATGTTAAAGGAAGTTGTTATAACTCAGCCGTACAATGTTTAATCTGCCCCAAACTTTACCTGATCGATAAGCGTCCTGGCCTGAACACATCTAAAGGCCAGTATTCTGTTATAATCATAGTGCCATCTGCTGGCAACAGGAAATGACTTGTTTTACATGCAGTGTCCAATCTGCATTAGGCTTCACGTGTTTGGTAAGAGTCTTGGCCTGAAGACATCTAATGTCCAAAATTCAGTTATAATAATAGCATCACCTGTTGGCGACAGGACGTCATGCTTTACATTAACTCAAACAAACCATGTTCAGTCTGCACCAAACTTCATATGTTTGATAAAAGTCCTGGCCTGAAGACATCTACATGCCAGTATTCAGTTAGTCATGGCGCCACCAGCTGGCAGCAGGAAGTTTGGTACATATAAATGACTCTGACATATTCCTCCTATATTTACCACTTTAAATGCATATTGCCCACCGTTTGCTGTTTTCCTCAAGCCTGGTGGCGGTGAGCCCGGGTGCGAGGGCCCTTTTAACGCTGCTTGCAGCTTCAATCTTAACGTTTACCTTAAGTTAGAAAAAGAAAATATAAAAGCAGCAAAAATATTAAGCAGCACAACTTGACTGGAGAGTGGAGTAAAAGACTGGAGTAAAATTACATATTAAAGTATAGTAAAATAGAGAATAGTTGTTTTAACTTGTGATAATACTTTACAATATTACTATTTTTACTGTTTTTGATCAAATAAATAGAGCCTTAGTGAGCAAATAGACTTGGATAGTAACATAACAGTTCATGTCCTAGTCACATTTGAACTATTTGTAATATTTTTGGATCATCAGTTTATCAAAGCTCGGTTAATACTGGTCATAGACAATGAGAGATTCACTTTAAATATCACCAAGCTGATTACTCACTAAAACCTCCCACAAATAAAGTTTTCATGCTATTTTAAGTCTTATTTTGACATGACCAAGTGGTTATATTTAAATGTGTAAGCTGTTTACTTAATTTTTCTTCATTAGTCTTCCCATCATTGCCATTATATTGTTCATTCAGAGTGATTCACAAATGCAGAATGCGCACGAACACGAGGATTTATCACATAAACCAATCAGAGCCGAACATGACCAGTCATATCCAGTCATATCACAATGGAGGCATTGCCTCCTCTCACGCGACTTTCCCCCATTTATTCTCAATTACTCCCCCACCAAACTCACCGCATGCTTTAGAGGGTCTGTTAAAACTCAATGGGCTCAGGGGAGGCGAGAGAGATGCAGGCTCCTGCTGCAACTTTACCTGCTGGTGTTGCCTTTGAAAAATGTTTCTTTACAAAAACAACTGATTTATAAACTTTTTAATGTTGTATTTTGTAATATTGGTGTTGTTTTATTTTTCTACATGCCTCCCTTGCCTCCTCGGAGGAAACGCCTCATCAAACCTGAAGATTTGAGATATCTTTCATGTCTGTAGTACAAAAGGTCTAGTTATATTTGAATGATTAATATTTTAGTGGTATGTATGAGCAATAGCAATCATTACTAATAAGTCTTTGTAAAAACATTTGTGTTTTTTTTTGGATTTCACCTAAAGCCTGTCTGCGAGACACCATTAGATGTCAAATTGTTTAAAAATGTGCTTACCCTACCCACTTTTGCCCTACCCACTGGCCTTTGCTCCTGCTCTCACTGTGTTGATGTGTACTCTGCTAAAATCTGGCAGCGGGGTGTTGTTCTGTTTGTTTTCCTTTCAACATGTGACCCTTGGGTGTTGGTCCATGATTGTTTATTTACAGCTGAACTGAGTGTAAACTTGTGCGTAATTGCTGATTATTTGTATACGTAGTTTCATCTCTGCTGTAGTTGCATTCACTGTTTGTACACATTGCTTGTCTAATTGCACACATTGGCTTGTGTCTACTTTAAATACTGTTTGTCAAGTGTTGTCTTGATTTACAGCTTAGTTATGAATGAAACATTATAGTTATGAATGTGTCATTGTAAGCATAGACTATTGGTTACAAGTGAATACGAGTGTTTATGCAGCTGTATGGTGCAAGCCAGGTCTTTACGAAAGCTTTGTGTCGGGCTAATTTACAAGCACAGATGGCTGACGATGTTTATCAGGACGTGCAGTGCATTTGATACAATGCACATTTTCATTTCCTTCTTATTCCATTTCCGGTTATGCATAAGAATGTAGTTGTCCACAGAGATGCAATGGATGTGTGTGTGCAGTCAGGAGAGGAAGAGAAAGCGTGTGTGAATGTGGTTTTGTGATATCCAATGGCGCCCACACAGAAGGGCATTGTCGTCGGTTTGCAAATCTCTACAGAGAACAGCAGAAGTTACTGTAATCTCAGATCAGCAGAGGTTATAGAGTAGAGCAACAGCTTGTTTAAGAGCACATCCTGCTGGGAATCTTGCACGCTTCCTCACCGTCTGTGACCTTTGACCCTTGCAAATGTCCTTGTGAAAACACCCGTCTCCTGTGATTCACACCTGCAGCTATCACTCTGTTTCACATTATGGGAAAGCTCTGCCTGTCAAAGATGACACTTCCACTCTGTCTTCTCACCAACATTTTTTGTCGAATATACACTACCAGTTTTTAATTTTTAATGTTTTTTTAAAATTATTATTAAGTTGAAAACCTGAGTAGAATTTTTTTTCAGGTTTCTTTGAAGAATAGAAAGAAGAACAGCCTTTATCTGAAATAGAAATTTTTTTGTAACATTAAAAAAATCTTTATTATCGCTTTTGATCAATTTAAAGCATCCTTGCTACATAAATGTGTTAATTTCTATAATGTTCCAAAAGCTTTCCAAAAGAATCTTGAAAAAAATGTACTCAAACTGTTTTAAATATTGATAATAATAATAATAATAATGGTTCTTGAACAGCAAATCAGCATATTAGAATGATTTCTGAAGGATCATGTGACACTGAAGATTGGAGTAATGATGCTGAAAATTTTGCTTTGATCACAGGAATAAATTACATTTAAAATAAAATATATTAAAAAATAAAACGGTTATTTTAAATAGTAAAAATATTTCAAAATTGTACTTTTTTTCTGTATTTTGGATCAAATAAATGCAGGCTCGGTGAGAAGAAGAGACTTTAAAAAAACATTTAAAATCGGTTTAGCGCAATGCTGAAAAATGATCAGTTAATAGTAATATTACAGTAAGAGAAGAGTAAGTAATCAGTACATGCAATTTAATGAAAATGAATGGTGCATAATAAGGCTAATTCTGAAGTAATCCCCAGTTAATGCTCTGGTTTTGTTTAGAAGGACTGATCTGAAACCAGCAGAAAAAGGTCAGAAGCTTAGTGCGAGAAGGGATTGAGAGATCTCAAAGCAGATCAAGACATCAGTGCAAACACAACCTGTCAACCATTTGTCTCAGCTCTTAGTTTGCAGTCAGATGGCAGTTCACTTGCACATTTGTAGCTGTAAAAAATAGTTGTTTGTTGCACACCATCATGTTATTGATGAGTCAGTTTCTGTATCACATTTCCACATAATTTATAAGACAAATAATCAGGATATCACACATGGTTCATGGTATTAAACATGAGAGAGCACAAGTGCAGGCGACTTTCTGACACTGTCTTCCACCAATCGTATTTCAAAGAATGCATTTCTGTGAGTGCTGAGGTGTGGTTTTTGTAAGGACAGTTACCTGTCAAAAAGTTTAGACTCCTCCTTTGCAGGAGGCAGGCAGGCAGACCAACAGGCATCTACATGTCTGTGCGGGCACTTCGCGGACAGGGGAGGTCATGTGACCTGCTTCTTACTGCGTGGTGCCGTAGTGAATCCTCACAATTGGTGTTCCATCTGTTTCCTCTCTTTAGCACCTGGACTGCTGAATCTGCTCCACTTGTGAGTCTTTTTCTTTGCTTTGTTACTGACTTTTTTTAAAAGTTTGGAAAGTTTTTCCATGTTGGTTGTTGCAGAGGTTTCGCCATTCTTCCTTCCTCTTTTAAGAAATATGTAACGTGATATTTTAATGCTGATTAAGCATATATTCATCTTTCAATTCAGTATTTTAAAACTTGGTAGTCTGCTGTAAAAAAGACGTGGGGTTAAAGCATTTGTTGGAGTCTCACTTGGCATTGCTTATATAGCCTCAGGATCAGCGCTCTATCCATGCTGAGTTTTACTTGGTGCTGGAAGTTTGAAGAAATACCAGTAAGTTGATGCTTGGCAACAAGATTTTGCTTTCATGATTTACTCAGTAAAACAGACTCTCTAGACTGCACATTTTTTTCTTAATCAATGTTTTTTTTCTGTAAAATAAGATGAATGTACTTCAGAAGCACAGTTGTGTAATATGATGTTCTTGTTGCAAGACTAAATACATATTTATGTAAATATGGCAGTGTGTTTTTAAAATAGTTTCTCAGTGTATGTAGTATAAGTAAAGCAGTCTTGTTTTAAGGATGTTTTTTTATTTGAAAACAGTTAAATGCTGATTTATAACTATCAGGTTAATCAGTTAACATTAGTTAACAACATTAGCTAACGTGTGAACAATGCTTCTAATACTTATTATTCATCTTAGTTATTGTTAATTTTAGCATTTACTAATGCATTATTAAAATCAGTTAATGCACTGTGAACTAACATGAACAAACGATGAACGACTGTATTTTTATTGACTAACATTAACACAGAATCTTAAAAAATGTATTGTTAATTGTTTATTCATGTTAGTAAATACATTAAATAATGTTAACAAATGACACCTTAAAAGTATTACCACTATTTTTGCAGCGTATGCTTGTGTACTGCAGTTAAACTGCATCTTTGCTAGAATAAAAAAAAATATAGATGTCAATTAGTTTTTTGTGAATTTGAACTTAATTGAACCTTGAACATTTGTTCTGGTGGTGGTTAAGATTTGCATCTAACCCTCTAGCTGATTTGATTTATCCCTTGTAAGAACATGAACAAACTTGCTTTGGAGGTGTGCAGACACTGTTCATAAGTATTCATGTTTAGGACATTGCATTTTTTTCTGAGCTGGGATAATCTTTTAACCTCCTCCCTCCAGGGCTGATAAGATATCTGAATCTCTCTATGTTTGTGGCCGCTTCTGTGTTTGCACATGTTTTGCATTGTAGTCTTTTATTATTTTCTGTCGTAGTAAAGGTTTCAGTTAAGCTGATTTGTAGTGTGATGAACCCTTTTAAACTAAGATTAACAAAGCCGCAACCATAGTGCAAACAGTTTCTTACATTTTAATAGTCAGTGTTTTAAGAGACTGGAAAGAGCTAGGCTTGAACAATTTAAGTATACTGTAAATAGATCCATAGCTTTATTAGCTGTTTATTGGATTTTAGTTTCTAAAAATTGTTGTTTGTGAGTTAGCGTGTCAAAGTCTGAGTATGCATATGTATGCCCTTGTTGCATAGCGCAGTCATGCCAGTTTTCAGCATGCAAGACACCATTCAGTGCTTTGTTGCATTGGCAGAGAAAGTAGGTCTGAGGTGGGGAATGCTGGTGCCTAGCAACAGGTAAAGACTGTCTCTCTAATTTGGCATTGGAGAACTAGAACAGACAAGAGTTTGAGCTTGGTTCAAGAGCGGAAGGATTCATTAATGAATGATATTTTTGCTATCTCTCTTACTTAATGCTTTTTGCAGGTTCATTCAGAATCACTGAATGCCCCAGTTTCAAATAAAAAAGTGTTTACATGACTTTTTAAACAGTGTAAACAGTGGTTTAATTGTTTAATGGGACGATGATCTTTTAAAGTGCATGTAAACATTAACCCAGTTAAGGGTCAAAAGTTTTCATACTTGAAAAATCTGCAAAATGTTATTTTACCAAAATAAGAGGGATCATACAAAATGCATGTTATTTTTTATTTAGTACTGACCTGAAAAAAGATATTTCACATAAAAGATGTTTACATATAGTCCACAAGAGAAAGTAATAGTTAAATTGATAAAAATGACCTATTCAAAAGTTTACATACACTTGATTCTTAATACTGTGTTGTTACCTGAATGATCTACAGCGTTTTTTTTTCTTTTGAGTGAGAGTTGTTCCTGAGCCACTTGTTTGTCCTAAACGGTTAAATGTCCGATGTTTTTCAGAAAAATCCTTCACGTCCCACGTTTTCTTTTTTTTTTTTTTTTAGCATTTTTGTTGTATTTGAACTCTTTCCAGCAATGAATGTATGGTTTAAGATCCATATTTTCACACTAAGGACAAAAAATATGATATTTAGGCAAAATAAGAAAAACACATCTTCATTCTGTTGTTTACACCCCTGGCTCATAATGCATCGTTTTTTCTTCTGGAGCATCAGTGAGTGTTTGAACCTTCTCTAATAGTTGACATATGAGTCCCTCAGTGTGTCCTCAGTGTAAAAAGATGGATCTCAAAATCACACAGTCATTGTTGGAAAGGGTTCAAATACACAAAAATGATGAGAAAACAAAGAATTTGTGGAACCTCAGGGATTTTTCTGAAGTACAGTGGACAGTTTAACTGTTTAGGACAAGCAACTGACTTATGAACGACTATCACTAAACAAAATTGGCAACTAAACTATATCAAACTATATCACTAAACTTTTAAACAGGGTCATTTTATGAATTCAACTATTATTTTCTCTTGCGGACTATATGTAAATGTGCTTTATGTGAAATAAAAAATAGCATGCATTTTGTATGATCCCTCTTATTTTGGTAAAATAATTAACATTTTGCAGATTCTGCAAGGTGTATGTAAACTTTTGACCTCAACAGCGTGACCTCAATCAGAATGTGGTTAAATTAGTCAAATTGTCAGCAGTTACAAAATTGGGGAACTGCACAAATGAATTCAAGCTCTTCTATGACCTTGTTGTAACTTAAAAGAAATTGATTATTCAGCTATCCCATTGCTGCTGAAACTAGATCCGCTTGCCCTAGTGCAAAAATCTCTGAACTCAGAAAAATTAATTTTTGTGTGGTCACTCACACCTCTTCCCATAAAATATTAATACATCTATATTAAAATGAATGCGTAGCATGTGGAAAGAGAGTGAATGTATGTGAATGCATGCTTGAGTTGTGGTTGATTGGAATCTGCCTTTTTCCTGTTTGTGGAAATGTTTTTCAGTCGCTTCTTGATTTGGACCAAAATAATGCAGCCTTTGTGACTCTCATTAAGTTGCAGAAAGAGGCTCAAAGACACTGGAAAGACCAAGGAGGTCATCCGTTTTCTTGTTTATAAATTTATGTCTGCTTCTCATATACAACACGTGCCTTTCTTCCTGCTCAGATTTCATCTAAAAGTGTCTTTTTTTCTTCTGTTGATAGATTCTTCTGTGTGTCAAGAGGATGAAGGAATGAACATGGATTCATTTAACTGGACAGCAAACAACCAACACACTAATGGCCAATCTTATGTCACCTCCAACCGCTTTGCCAGCTGGGTTACTTTTGATGATGAGGAGGACTTAGTTTTCCAACCTCCAGGGAGACAGTCTAATATAAAACTGGATAACCTCAACAATTCTCCTCTGCAGGATGCCAACAGCAACCTGATTTCCTCTTCCTTGTGTGGCCAGATGACAGAGAGACACATCCTGGACTTGACCCCTGATGGCACCAATTCCATCTTTGACTTAAATAACACTTTATCGAACAACAGCGTCCCTTACAACAAGAAGAACCCTTTCCTTGATGATGAGCTCTCGAATCTACAACCTTCTCCTATTAACCCTTTCAGTGCCTATTTTGACAAAACAGACCTGAAAACGTCCCAAGGCTTGCGTCAGGAGGCACCAGATGTGTGCGCCTTCAGTTCACCGTTCTTTGAGTATCAAGATGCTGATATCAAAAGGGAATCTATTATGCTTTTCTCATCCAAGACAGACTCTGTTGTTGGAAAAGATAGTATCCCATCAGGCTTTCCCGTAGATGGTCTGGATCAGCTCAGGAATATTCACATTTCTGACCCTGACCGTGACGGTAGTCCTACTCTTCCAGATGATTCAGTGGAGGTAGTTGACTCTGATGATTCCACCTACAAACCAGACCATATGACTCCTCAGGAAGGCTGGCCCATGCTTCTGCGCATCCCTGAGAAGAAGAACATCATGTCCTCACGTCACTGGGGACCAATATTTGTCAGGTTGACAAACAGCGGCCAGCTGCAACTTTTCTATGAGAAAGGGCTGGAAAAGCCCTTTAAAGAGTTCCAGCTGAACTCCCAGCATGAGATATCTGAACCTAAGCTTCAAAACTACGACGAGAATGGCCGTGTTCATACCATCAGTGTAGACCATGTGGTTTACAAAGAGAAGAGGAAGATCCAGCCCAAGGTCACGGTGGTTCATATGCCTGTGAGAGAGCAAGTGGTGAAGCTTGGGACCATAAACTATGAGGACTTCTTAAGTTTTCATCATGCTCTGCAAGAGAGCCTCGTGGGGCTCTCAGTGGATCAAGAAGGTCTTAACTGGCCTACAGCTTACACTGAGGAGGAGATCCACGTGGAGGTGAGGGATAACTTCTATGGGATTGTCTCCAAAGGAGACAGCCGTATTTTGGAGCAGCTAGTTTTCACCCGAGTAAACATGCTAGCCTTTTTGAACGGGACTCCGCCTTGCAGCATCGGCCTCAATGATATCCAGGTCAAAGGTAAAGAGGTGGTTTCCCGGCATGACATCATTCCCAACACAACGTCACGTTGGATTCAACTGCGGGATTGTCGACTGCATGAGTGCGCAGACCAGTTAGAGTTCACAGAGTCCCGAGCCATTATGTTCAGCCCACCGGTTGGTCGTCGCTTTGAACTGCTGCGTTTCCGTACGGCGTTCGCCGAAAAAACCCTTCCCTTCACTTTGAGGACAGTGGCTTGCGTCAAGGGTGCGGAAGTGGAGGTGCAGTCCTGGTTGGTGATGTCAACAGGGTTTTCATCCAATCGGGATCCTTTAACGTTGATACCATGTGAGAATGTTGCTATTCGTTACCCCATACCTGAAATTTGGGCAAAGAACTTTAAGCGGGAAAGTGTGACGGGAGAGAAGTCCCTGAAGGCTCGCTTCAATAAAGGAGCCAGTTTTGGTTCGACCAGCACGTCAGGGTCCGAACCGGCTATGAGGGTAACGTTGGGCACTGCGAAATACGAACAGGCCTTCAGGTCTGTGGTGTGGAGGATCAGTCGCCTGCCAGACAAGAACTCAGGTGAGAACTTGGGTTTGGTTTAGAGGAGGCTATAATGTCAAATTGTGTAACAACAGGAATTAACTTGAAGGATTAGTTCACTCCAGAATTATAATTTCCTGATAATTTACTTTCTTTTTTCATTCAAAAAGAAATTCCAGGATTTTCAGGTTGAAAAATTGCAGTTTCATTGCAGCTTCAGAGGGCTCTACACGATCCCAGCCGAGGAGTAAGGGTCTTATCTAGCGAAACGACTGGTCATTTGCTCGTCTTGCACTAGCTCGACTTCACACATTACGTAGTCACATTCGAAAGGTCATGTGTGACATAGGCAGAAGTACCGACCCAGTGTTTACAAAACAAATGTGCAAAGAAAGTCAAACCAGAAAAAAGGGTACAACAATGATGTCAGAAAATTTTGAAGTTGGAAAAGAAAATAAGATGGAGTTTTTCACCATACCCTACTTTTTTAAACAGAAGTACACAGATGAAGGACTAACCCCGTGTGAGCTTTCCAACATGACAACGTAATGTGTGAAGTCGTAGACGCACATCGTAGAGCTAGTGCACAAAGAGAATTTGTGGGTAAAAGTATATCAATTTTAATTGTTTTTAGAAAACGACCAATCATTTCACTTGATAAGACCCTTGTTCCTCTACTGGGATTGTGTAGAGCCCTTTGAAGCTGCGTTTAAACTGCAGTTTGGACCTTCATCCCACTAATCCCCATTGAAGTCCACTATATGGAAAAAAACTTGGAATGTTTTTCTCAAAAACCTAAAGATAGAGAGATAGACATGAACATCCTGGATGACTTGTCAGGAGTCAACTAATCCTTTAAGAGAACCTTGTGTTCACAAGTCAAACAGTTATTGTGTTTTCATAACCAGTAAATAGCATAGCCATGATACGGTCTCTATATTTAGGTCAAATTGATCTTGTTTTCCTCTGTTACTCTTATGCAACAGCATATGCAAATAGTTGTTTAAGAGCTGTTTTATTTTATCTAGCTGTTTCATCACATGGATGTTAAATCGATCTAGTCAACAAACTTTTTCTTAGTGCCACTGTAAAATGATTTTACTGGTGCTCTGTATGAAAGATTTTGAAATAATGCCAAAATTTAAAAATGATACTATTTTAGTGTTTGTTTTTCACTATAGTCATGATAATAATATCAGTATAGATAGTAGATTAAAGATTTTTACATTTTGGTGCTGGTAAATAAATCTTCACAAACCTTCAAATCACAATGCTGTGGTAAAAGCCATGCCCTTAATGCAGTATTGACTCCCAAAGCAAGTGCAGTGGCATAGAAACAATCTTTTATCCTGTTTGTTGTTTTTATGTTGTCATAGTGTTTGCATTGTTGCCAGTGCTGTGTTTTTTTTTTTGTTTGTTTGTTTTTGGTCAATGGCCTGTGCTTTAGGCTTTTCAATAGTATATCAGCAGGGATCCCCATCTGTTGCATGAGTCTGATTGGTTAGACAAAGCTCATGCTATTGCCATCAAGACAAACACAAACCAATGCTGTTTAGCCTCATATTTTTTCTTGCTTTCTTTGGTTCTTTCTAACAAAATCGAGGCCAGTTCTGTGCTAATGTTAAATTATACATATCTACGCAGCTCAGGTCCAGTGGTTTACTTACTCCAAAAGTTCCTCTAGTAATTTGCATTAATTAATAATTTGCTTTAATATTGCATGTATTACATTAATATGCTTGTGGATGGTATTTTTTGTAGCACTGGGACATCCTCATACATTCTACTGTCATTTGGAGCTCGGCTCAGATTGGGAGGTGCCTCCTAAGTTTGAGTGCCTGGTGGAGGTTGAGTTTGACATGCCCTCCGCTTCCGCGTCCAAAGCCACTGTTCGCTCTCTGTCCGTGGGGGACAAAACTGACTTGAAGAAATGGATCACCTACAAATCACATTACTCCTATCAGGTATTCTGTGTGTGTGTGTGTGTGTGTGTGTGTGTGTGTGTGTGTGACAGAGAGAGAGAGTGTGTGTGAGTGGAGGGTGAAGTAGCTGTGCCATGTTTTACTTAAGTCGACCTCCAGGCAAGGAGGAATGAGGTTAAACTAACACACTTAACACACTAATATTTTACATATCTGTTACAAACTAAAATTGTCAAAAAAGGTACCTAAATTAGTGTGTGTAATATGTCATTAGGATATTAAAAATCAAAATATAAACATAAATGGTTTATTAATGCACTTTAATCTTACTTTTCTTAAGTTTTAAGTTAAAATGGAAAAATAAATAAATAAATACAGCTGGTTCCCTAGACAACATTTGTGATTTGTAGCAATAGCCAACAATACAAAAATCATTAGGATCATGTTCCATGAAAACATTTTGTAAATTTCCTATCATAAATATATCAAAACATAATTCTTGAGTAGTAATATGCAGAACTTCATTTGGACAACTTTAAAGGCAGTTTTCTCAATCGCCTTTAAATTTTTCGATTTTTTTTGCATATATATATATATATATATATATATGGGCCAAATATTGTCTTGTCCTAACAAACAATACATCAATGGAAAGCTTATTTATTCAGCTTTCAAAAGATGTATAAATCTCAATTTTGAAAGCTTACCCCTATGACTGGTTTTGTGTTTATATTTATACATACATAAGAAAAAAAAA
>JAHKKF010487199.1:0-20062 GCA_019740295.1 Labeo calbasu | reverse complement strand
TCTATTTCATCTCACTGACACTGTTGTCTCCATGCTAACCAAGTATGCAAACTTTTAACAGTACAAAAACTTTCTTTTAATTTAGAATATTAGGAGAAAGTTTCTTCAGAATACTTTTATTTATCAAGGATACATTAAACTGACCAAAAGGTAGAGTAAAAACATGTATAATGTTACAAAAGATTTCTATTTCCAATAAATGCTGTTCTTTTGAAATGTATAGTCATCAGAGAATCTTGAACTGGATAGTTGCCACAGGAATAAATTATACTTTAAATATATTCAAATAGAAAACAGTTATTGAATTCGTATTGTGAAAGCGTATTGAATTCACCAATATTACTTTATTGTTTTACTGCATAAATGCAGCCTTGGTGAGAATAATTTTATAATTTATACTTCTTTCAAAAATATTATATATAAATTGTACCAACCCCAGACTTTTGAAGGGTAGTATAACAATCATATTTCATACATATTATTTAAATCATGCTATAAATGAAAGTCTGGGTCTAGGACAAGAGTAAAGCAATTAACTCCCCACAAAGCGCATTTGATAATCAACCCTTAGAAGTGCAGAAAGTTAAATAAACACTCATAAAGAGATTTCAGCAGAGCTTGTTTTCTCCTTTGAGAGACCATGTGTGCATTGCTTGCATGTGTTTGTGTGTATATGTGTTTGATTAAGATGTAAATAAGGGTAGATTTTGTGTACAGGCCTTGATCTGTGCATTAGGACACAGCCGATGCTCTGACTTAAAGGGATAATTCACCCAAAAATGAAAATTCTGTCATTAATTACTCACCTTCATGTCGTTCCAAACCTGTAAGAAATTTGTTTATCTTTGGAACATAAATTAAGATATTTTTGATGAAATGTAAGAGATTTCACCTTCTACTACATTTCCTTGAACATACTGTAGTAGTCATGTTGCTGTCTATGCAGGGTCAGAAAGCTCTTGGATTTCATTAAAAATATCTTAATTTGTCCCCCCATTAATGGTACACGCAATTGTATCATCTGGATTCAGCTCAGTCACCTCATAAATCACAAATCTGTGTCTGTAAAGTGTGATTTACAGTACTTGGTCTGTATAGTGTGTGTCTTTACACTAGAAAAACTTTGCATTAGAGAGAAACAGCCACAGGCAGGTCAGGGTTACATAAAGAGAGAAGTGCAGAAGTAAGATAGATAATAGAAGAGAGAGAGAATCAGAAAGAGAGATGTTTGTATATTCCAAGCGGATGTACATTTCCTCTGTATGAGCATGTGTGTAGCACATGGCCGTTTCGCGCTGTGATGAGGGGCCAACATAAATCAGCCCACTTCCTGTGGACAGCACACTCAGGGTCTGCCACTTCCTGTCCTTACTGAAAGAGATCCAAGCACAGTTCTGATATTTTTAGACTGAGGCTTTTGTCAAAGTCAGGTGCTCTACCTAGAATGAATGGAGACCCTTGAACCGCCCATCGTCATGAATAAAAGCAGAGCATGAGTGTGTTTGAACAGTGATGCGGTACTGTATTAGAGAACCGTCATCCAACCTGAAGAATGTTGTTTTGCTGTCGTTGTAAATAATCATGTATTTTCATCACGCAGACGCAGAAGAAGCTACTGGTTTTCTTAAAAGTTTGTAAAATAATTTAGCTGTTCAGCTAACCTCTGCCATTTTGCTAACTTCTACCACATACGTTCTAAAACCCGCCCTCCAAAGACATGTCAGCAAATCCAGTGTAAACAAACTTGCATGTAAAAAATGACTGACATGCAGGGATTGTTTCTGATTGGTTAAAGCATCAACTGCTCCGCCTCTTAAAGGAAAAGTTTCCTGATAATTTACTCACCCCCGATGTCATCCAAGAAGTTCATGTCTTTCTTTCTTCACAAATAAAATAAGGTTTCTGAGGAAAACATACCAGGATTTTTTTCTATATAGTACTCCTCTAACGGTTTGAAGGTCCAAATTGCAGTTTCAATGAAGCTTCAAAGGTCTCTACATGATCCCAGGTGAGAATTAAGGGACGTGTCAATTGAAACATTCAGTCATTTTCTTAAAAAAAAAAAAAAAAAATTATGTACTTTCTAACCACAAATGCTTGTCTTGGACCAGCTCGACTATTACACGTTACGTAATGATGTTGGAAAGGTCACGCGTGACGTAGGCGGAAGCACCAACCCAGTGTTTACAAAGTGAACATGCAAGGAAAGCCAAACACCCTTTACAAAAAAAGGAAAAACAACAATGTTGGACGATTTTGAAGTTTCACCCTACTCTACCGTTTTGAACCGTAGTACAAAAACGAAGAACTAACGATGTGTGACTTTTCCAACGTGATTACGTAATGCATGAAGTCCTGGACATACATCACAGAGGTAGTGCAAGATGAGCATGTGTGATTAAAAAGTATATAAATGTACTTTTTTTAAGAAAATGACCAATCATTTTGCTAGAAAAGATCCTTATTTCTCAACTGGGATCGTGTAGAGGCCTTTAAAGTTGCACTGAAACTGCAATTTGGACCTGCAACTCGTCGGCCACCATTGAAGTTCACTATATGGAGAAAAATCCTGGAATGTTTTCCTCAAAAAAACTTAATTTTTTGCGACTGAAGAAAGACATGAACAACAGATAGTTCTCTAAAAATGATAATTATGTCATCATTACACTCATGTAATTCCTCGTGTCATTGTAATTGTTCTGGTCCAAACAACTTTGGACCCTGTTGACTTTGATTGTATTTGAGAAATGTCTCAGCATTTTTTTTTTCATACAATGGAAGTCACTGGTCACCAAAACTGTTTGGTTACCAACAATCTTAAAAAAACTCTTCATTTGTGTTCCAGAGAAAGAAAACATGAGGATGAGTAAATGATGATAGAACTTCACACCCTTGTTTATCAGGTCTACTAAATGCTAAATAATAAATGTGGCCAGTTATATATTAATGTGCTCATGGTTAAAGTTTAGTTGTCTGAGTGGACTGAGAAGAAAGCTTTGCGTGGTGAACTCTTGTGTTTTATAAGAAGCAATGAAATCCCTGTTTTCCATGATGCACAGCCTTAAGTGTTCTTTAGTGCTTACAAAGCGAAAGTGCAAAGAAAGTCAAAAACCTTTACAAAAAAAGGTAAAACAAGGATGTCGGAAGATTTTGAAGTTGGAGGAGAAAATGAGATGAGTTTTTCGACCTGCTCTACCATTTTAAACTGGAGTACAAATACGAAGAACTGACCACGTGTGACTTTTCCAACATGATTACGTAATGCGTGAAGTTGCGGACATGCATTGCAGAGGTAGTGCAAGATTAGCATTTGTGGTTAAAAAGTATATAAATGTACTTTTTTTAAAAAATATAATGACCAATCATTTCACTAGATAAGACTCTTATTTCTCAACTGGGATCATGTAGAGCCCTTTGACCCCAGTGAAAAAAACAGCATATGCTGGTAGGCATGTTTTGATGCTGGGATGCTGGTTAGGTATGTTTTGGTGCTGGTTTAAGCTGGTCCTTTGCTGGTTTATGCTGGTTTATGCTGGTCCTTTGCTGGTTTATGCTGGTCCTTGGTTGGTTTATGCTGGTCCTTTGCTGGTTTATGCTGGTCCTTGACCAGCAACATGACCAGCATAAACCAGCAAAGGACCATACCTACAAGCATATGCTGTTTTTTTCACCAGGGGAAGCTGCACTGAAACTGCAGTTTGGACCGTAAACCCATTGGCCACTGTTGAAGTCCACTATTTTGAGAAAAATCATGGAATGTTTTTCTCAAAAAACTTTTTTTGTGACTGAAGAGAAAAAGACATGAACAGATACCTTCAAACAGTAGTTCTCCAAAAATTATAATCATATGTCTCAAGTCATTGACTGTTTCTATGAAACAGAATGTTCAGGTCCAAACAACTTTTGACTTACACTGTATTTTGAGAAATGTCTCAGCATTTTTTTTATGTAATGGAAGTCAGTGGTCACCAAAACGGTTTGGTTACTAACATTCTTCAAAAACTCTTCATTTGTGTTCCACAGAAAGAATGAGTAAATGATGATAGAATTTCAAACCCTTGTTTATCAGGTCTGCGAAATACCAAATAATAAGTGTGGCCAGTCATATATTAATGTGCTCATAGTTAAAGTTTAGTTATCCGAGTGGACTGAGAAGAAAGCTTTGCATTGTGAACTCTTGTATTTTATAAGAAGCAATGAAATCCCTGTTTTCCATGATGCACAGCCTTAAGTGTTCTTTATAACCATCTCTTATAGTTACACAACAAATCCCTTCATTGAATGCTGAGCATATTTTCATGATCTCCCGCCGGTTCATGCACCCCTCCATTCTCATTCACCGCTTTATGGCTGTACAATTTGCGGTGAGAGAAACAAACATCTACAGCCATCAATAACTCAGCTCTTCCTGAAAAGTCCACATATTCTGTGACAGAAGTATTTCAATCAAATTCCAGAGGCCAAGCAGTAATTACCCAGCATTCCAGGGCAGTTTGTGGTTGGCCAGCAAGTTTGGGTCCCTCCAATTAGTGCCTCTCCTGTTCCTCAGTACAGTACAGAGCGATTCAAACTTCAGCTGGAAGAGTGGACGCACAAACACAGCGCTGTGGTGTGCTGTGGTCTGTGTATGAGTGTGCGTGTTTGTGTATTTCAGCACTTCTCTGACTTTACAAGCTTTACCACAACCTTGGAGCGCCCACAACAACAGCTCTTATGGCCCCTATAAAGATCCTCTCGCATTTTACCCTGCACACCCACAGAAACTGCTCATTCCAGTAAGCACTAAAGGTAACATCCTGAAAGTGCTTTAAACACACAACCCGTCTGACAGTTTCTCTGTCTGTATATTTATCTGTTGATGAAAATAGTGTTCTGGAAAAACTTTAACCTTTACAATTGTGGTCTGTATACTGCACTATATAATGCAGGCCTCAAGTGCAGTCAGGTCTTCAGTCGCAGTTGATGCACATGATGCATTCGCATCTCTTTCTTAATGTGCTCTTGTGAAGTCTGTCTCTATTTTTGGTGAAGGCAAGTGAGGTATGTGGACGTTTTGCATTCTAGTCAAAGAATCTGTGCCGTCTCATTCCTGTGTAATGGGCTTTAAACATGGTCTGCTGCTTGACCTTTGACCAAACACAGGCCTAGTCCACTGACCCAGACTCACACTGCTCTACACAGGCTCCTCTCATCCGGATCATCTCTGACAGAGAGGATCGGCGACATCTCTGGAGGTCCCTGAGGCTTGACCTTTGACCTTTCCTATCTGGGGCTTAAACCCTGATTTACAGTCACGCTTCGGCCCTCATGACTGACCCCGAACCTAGAGGCCTCATAAAGAGACTGAGTAGAGAGGCTGGACTGTTCAGTTTCAGTTAAACAGGTTCATTGCTTGCCACACACAGAAACAAAAAATAAATAAATAAGAATAATAATATTTTATTCTCCTGTATGAATCAGCTCTGAGTACAGAGCCAGTGGGAGGAATACATTCATTGAACATGCGCCACCTCATTCAGCCAAAACTCAGAATGCAGCAATGCAAACTAGCAAAGCCTGCGGTGGGCTTTCTCTTGCCATGGTTTGGGGGGCTGGGCAAAGGAATCACGGATTGACTGAGGTGGAGATGTGCCAGACGGGCAGATGTTGGCTAAAGGGGAGCAGCAACGGAAATCCCCCTTTATCCAGGCCAGCGTGCCAACCTGAGGCCATGCTACCGATGGCATGCACACCTACTGTCACATACTCTCAAATAAATCACTGCATGTGTGCATTTACTGAATGCCATTATTTAATGATTTCCGAACTCTTTCAACGCTGTAGATTTGTCTTTTCGTGTTTAAATACAAAACGTATTGAAGTGTCAATGACATGTTGTAAAATACATTTTAGATATAAAAATAACTTTAAGGAAAAGTTGGCCAATTTTCAGCTAGCTTTGCACTGTTACAATGGTAATAGTATATGTAAATGAACAAATGTAAATGTGTACTTTTTCTTAATGTTACCTGAACCCAGATATCTATTTATTTTTGATTTGCCAGGTAAACTTCTGACAGCTTTAGAGATTTAGTGAAGAATAGAAATTGTGCTTCCGCATTTTGTATCTTTATTTAAGCCCAGTGCATTATGGATGCTGAAGTTTCCCTACCTTTTCGCTATTTAAAAAGAAATGTCTTTGTACTGCAACGAAAAAACAAAACAAAAACATATATATATTTTATTCCAACTTAATCTAAACACATTCTTGAAAAAAAAAAGTTTGGCATAAACATTTAGTATTATGATTTATAAAAATGATATATATATTTTTTTTGTGCCATTTAAAAAATCCTTTAAAAATTCCTACTGCACAGACAATCATGTTTTATTAAAAAGCAATATAATAATAATAATAATAATAATAATTTAATCCAAACACATTTAACTAAATCCAAACATGTTCTTGAATTTTCTTTATTAAGATTGGCATAAACATTTATTATTAGTAGTAGTAGTATTAATACTTAATTATATTAAATATATTTTATAATAATTAAATATATTTTAACGGACATACTTAAGGACTTATTAATATATTAAGATTTGCATAAACATATATTATTATTATTATTTTAAAAAGTTATATTTTAACAAAATACTTCAGTACTTATTAAAATATTTTTTTACCTTTTTGCTGAATAAAAATGCTGTTGTACTACACAGACAACATTTTTAATTTTATTAAAAACCAACATAATAATAATAACAACAATAACAACAACAACAACAACAACAACAATAATAATAATTTAATCCAAACACATTTATTTTAATTGTTTTTTTAAGTTTGGCAAACACATTTATTATTATTATTGTTGTTGTTGTTGTTGTTGTTATTTATAAAATAATACTTAAGTACTTATTAATATATTATGTTTACCTTTTTGCTGATTAAAAATGCCTTTGTACTGCACAGACAACAATGATTTCTCAAAAACCAATAATAATAATAATAATAATAATAATAATAATAATTTAATCTAAACATATTTAATTTAATCCAAACACATTCTTGAAAAAATGTTTTATTAAGTTTGGAATGAACATACATTATTATTATTATTATTATTATTATTATGATAATCGTTGTTGTTATAATTTATAAAATAATACTTTAATAAAAATACTCAAGCACTTATTAATATTTGAAGAAACACCAAAGCAATCATTTTTGCAGAAAGCAAAAAAATCATACAAGAAAATTATATCATAGAAAGAATAATTTGTGTAATTTGTGTAATATGTGGCAAGGCCCCCTAAAAACTATTTATGAATTAGTACTGATATTCATGATTAAGATGTGTACACACATTCAAACTGTATGGAAAATATATCATGTTTTATGGTTATACAGCACAACATTTTTAGCCATTAAAATGGTATAAAGTTTTCCAAAACCATATGAAATCAACACACAATGAGTAAGAACTTGGCCATGTGTTTTAAACTACATTTATCTTTATTGTGGACACTTTTACTTGTCATTTACAGAGAAGTATGCACAGATTTTCACTCTAGTCCATATGGATGAAGAGAAAACATCTTCTTATCATATAATTATGTGCTTAAAGAAAACACATTACCATGTAATATAATTCAGCTACTTAAAGTAATTACCTCAATAAATTTCAAAGCATTTGTCTGATAACGGAGCGAATGAGGCGTCGTGAATGGCACGTGTGTTTGCGAGTGTGTGTGTGTGGTTTTATACAGATGTCAGAATGATGCCTCATCCATCTCCCCACTAAAAAGAGTCTCCACAGATAGAAAGACAGCCAGTGAAGCCACACACACACACTACATATGTACACACAAGAGCACATATGAAGAAGCTTTATTTCCCTTTTTTCTCCAGCCTTTCATCACAGTCTCCATATGTAACTAATTCAAAGTATCATCTCTGTGCAGTTTTCTCTCTCACTTTCTCTCACTCCGTCCCTCTGAAGTGGAAAATCTGAAGTAATTGCTTTCTGAATTAAAGAGTGAAGGCTGAGAGAAATACAAGCCGTCATTTATTTTTGCTTTCTCTCTCTCTTCCTCTCAAGTACAGAGAGAGGATTGTGTGAATGTACGTCGGTCTGACTGCGCCGCTGGATGTGCCCCGCTCGCACTCTTACCTCAGAATAAACGTTTCTGCATGTGTGTGTGTCGTGCAAATCTCACCCTTTGCCCTGAGATCATCATTCACACACGTACAGTGCACACACACACACACACACACAGGGTTAGCGGCGGCGGAGCTCTCCAGGTCCTCGCTGGCAGCTCAGCACAGAAAACTCGTTTGGAAACATGTAATTGGATGGCTTGTGGATGGCTGTCGAGGAAACGATTGTGTGGGAGCGTAATTGAACGCATCGCTACGGCTGACACAACAAGGCCTCAAGTTCAGGGTGCAAACTTGACCCGCACCTCCAGGGACCAATCATATCTCTGAATAAAACAAGACACTGCGCTCAGTGAGAGAGAAAAGATTGTGAGGGAGAATGATTAGGTCTTCAGATGATGATGACTCTTGAGATGAAGGGGCATTTCTCACATGTGACATTATCAGACTACTTTTTTCAAAAGAGTAATGTGTTACTTGTTAGAAACAATATCCAAGTTAAAAACTTCCATTTTGCCATTATGTGGCTTCAAAGACTTGGAATACAGTGTATGAGTCACATGGACTATTTTTATGATACGTTTATGGTGTTTCTGTGTCCTTTTTGAAGCTTAAAAAACCTTCATTGTAACGCAATGAAAAGAGCAACCAGTAAACTTCTTCAGAAATCATTTTGATGGTATATATGCTTTCAAATATGCACACTTTTGCTACCAGGCTATAATTTTTTATTTAAAAATCAATGAAAGCGTACACTCAGTAAGATTTTTTAATATTTCTGACAGTTTCTTATGCTCATCAAGGCTATTTTTTTAGTAAAAACAGTAATATTTGTGAATTTGTATTATAATTTAAAATTTCTGTTGTCTATTTTATTTTAAAATGTAATAAATTAGAATTTTCAGCTTCGGAAATCATTCTAATATGTTGATTTGCTGCTCAAGAAACATTCCTAATTATAATCAGCGTTGAAAACAGTGCTGTTAAATATTTTTGTGGAAACCATGATACATTTTTCAGGATTCCTGAATAAACTGAAGAATTTAAAATTATAAATATCTTTACTGTCAATTTAATGCATCCTTGCTGAAGAAAAGTATTCACATTCAGTCGGGTTGCATGTTTGAAATGACGTAAGGGTGAGTAAATTAAGATTTTGAAGAAGTTTAATCTTTTAACATGTTACTTTCAAATAACAATGTAGCCTAATTGGTTACTTTTCATAATGGGTATCTGCAATATAGCCAGCATGGTGATTCCTACCTCGGGCCGTTTTCTGGTTGCATTCGCACCGGCAGCAGGAACTCTGAAGCGGCCGTCAGCGACGTCTTTATTTGCGGCATTTACAAACGTCAACAACCGGTGAATGGAGGACGTCGCAATCTGAGTGTTTTTGTTGTGTGTCGTGGGTTTCGTGATAACAGAGATGGAATCTAACGCAAAATGTACGCGACTGAAAGTGCATTAAATCTGACTAAAACTCCTATGACAACTTGCAGAGTTACATCGAGGCTGAGAAAAGAACACAACGCTACAGACAACAGGTAACGTTAACGTTATGCCGTTAGCGCTGTTTTTCCAGTTCGTGTAGCAGGCTCAACAGGGCTAAAGCCACCTTAAGAAAAAATGTGCCGTTTACTGCGCCTAAAATGTATAATTGCAAAATATATACGTTTGTGTAACATTTTTGGAGCAACAGATTTTTGTGACAATAAATCCTACAAGTCGTTTATTTTGATGTCAAATCTTATAAATGTATGAGGTGGCAAGGAGGGTGCTCACCAGCATGGGGCAAAAGGCACACAAACAGTATCCACCTTATTTTTCAATGCGGAAGTAAGCTGTTTTCTGGTAATGTGTTAGACGTCCGGTTCATAATCCGCCATAGTAAAATAACGAGAAGAATAAAAGTGCTGTAAACGGTAAAACAGTTTGCACTACAAACCAGTGTGTTCATAATTAAGATAATACATTAAAATAATATGGTAAGACACACCAGTTTGCAATATCAAGCAGCAAAACGAGCTTTTGTGCAGCTAAAAATAGCTGGAACTGGATGAGACCGGAAACCAGACACAAAAAAATTTACAAATGGCTGCACCCACTCTTATAGGAAAAATAAGGTGGATAGAGACTGAGCGCATTTAGGCCACGCCCACACTGCTCCCCATTGACTTTGTATTGCGGGAAGCTGCCTCCTTGTCATTTCTGACTTATAAGAAACAGAATCTATATCTAAAAGCTTCTATGTGACAATGTGTACAGTAAACAAGCTAAAATCCCAGAACTACATTTTTATAAGATGTCGACCCCAAAAAACGAGCTTTTAAGGACACAAACAGTTGGATAATTTCTTCACCAAAAGGAAAGTAAGGAAAAGGAGCACTGACATAGACCAATAAAATTTTGTTTCTCAATAAATCTCCTCCTCTCAGGATTACATAGGGTGGTGAAATAATCCTTTGACATGGTTAAAAATAATGATTGTTTCCTGTCGCAATTAAGTTTTCCTCCAGTGGGCGTAGTTCTGAGTAACATGACGTGTTGCGCTCTGATTTTGTGTCCTTAAATGCTCTTTTTGGGGTCGACAGCTTATAAAAATGTAGTTATGTGTGTTTTAGCTTGTTTACTGTACACCTTGTCACATATCAGCTTTTAGACATTGTTCTGTTTTTTGTTGTAAATCAGAAATGACAATGAGGCGGCTTCCTGCAATACAAAGTCAATGGAGAGCTTTGGATTGTTCTGATTATGACGTGTGTCGCTCCGTCTCTGTTGATATAAATATTTAAAAATACTTATCAGTATGGATATAAATAGCTAAAACAACTTTTTTTAAGTTAATACTTGTTCAAAACCACTTTTGCAAAGTTTGTACTATTTTCTGCTTATTTTGAAAAACAAAAGAATTAAGTTTTGTTCAATATATTGTTATTAAAATATGTTAATATTTTTTTTTTAAATACAGAAACAAAATCATTTTAAAAAGTAAAGATTCTGAAAGCATTGAATGAGATCCCATAATAATTTAATACAGATGTACAGTAGCAACAACAAATGGTATTTTACTATAAGATATGATTAATATCATGTTTTTAAATATGATGGTTTCATTCTAAACGTGGTGATTATCTCTAAGATGGAAACCCAACATAATGATATTTACCATCTGAATCTAGCCATGTCATGACAACAATTGGAAAAGTCAGCCATCTATTAAATATCATGTTAATTATAGTGCCTTTTAGCCCCGACAGCATGGGCACTTTTTACCCCAAACACCATACTTTTACATATTCTTTTGTTATTTAAAATTGTTGCTTTACAAAACTGAATTAAGAGGGCGTTTGTCTCAAAATATATGCATCCATTTTAGCGATTCTCATTTGCTACTTTAAATCTAAAACATTTAAAAAAAAACATCAAATATTAGATCAAGTAAGCACAGAATCAACTTTGCGCTGCAGCCTGCGATCGTGTCGAGGATCAGACAAATTTGCACGTGCATCTTGAAAAGTGAATATTTTAGAAAGAGCTACGCCACATTTTTGTGCCATCTAGTGATTTAGAGGAAAATAATATTAAAGTCACCTTTTACCCCGGGGCGCGTTTAGCCCCGTTGTACCCTTTAAAAAAGCCAGGTAGCCGGTGTTTTGTATGTTTAATCAGCTGGCTCTTAGGTCACTGATAGTTCCACCTGTTTTTTCCAAAGCTGAAGTAAAGTAAGCCTATGGGTGAAACTTCCAGTTCATTATCTGCTACACTGTAAAAAATAAAAAACACAATTTGTTGAGTCAGCTTAAAATAATTTGTTACACAGCTGCCTTCAAATTTTAAGTTCAGTCAACTAAAATAAGTTTATTTAACTTGAAATGTTAAGTTGTACTAAGTAACAACTTAAATATTTGTGTTAAACTTAACAGATGGGCAAGTAACCCAGCTGCCTTAAAAAAGTTGATTCAACTCAAATATCTAAGTTGTCACTTAGTATAATCTAACATTTCAAGTTGAATAAACTGACTGAACTTAACATTTTAAGGCAGCCAGGTTACAAATTATTTTAAGTTCACTCAACAAATTGTTTTTTACAGTGTATAGGGAAATAATCAGAAGAATAAAAATGTCCAGTAAATGCTAAAACTGTTTGCAGTATAAAACCGGTGTGTTTAGTTGTGCGTAATTAAGATAATACATTAAAATAATATAGAAAGACACACCGATTTGCAATATCAAGCAGCAAAATGAGCTGTTTTGTACAGCTAAAAATAGTTGGATGTGAATGAGACTGAAAGCCAGACCCATAAAATTTGCAAATTGCTGCGCTCACTCTTATGGGAAAAATAAGGTGGATAGAACTGATTTAGACCCTACTCTGAAGTAGGAGCTAATTTAGTTTCCTAGAACTAAATACGTTCCTAGTTCCTGCGGTGCGAACAGGCCAAAAAGCAGGTACTTCCATCAATAGCTCTAGGAACTATGAAAAGGTTCCTCCGGTGTAAAAGCCCCTGTAGTAACATTATGCTGCCTGTGACATTTACACTGGGCAGATACTTACATAACATTTCAAATACATATTTTATCATTTATTGCATTTCCTGGTAAGCAAACCCATGGCTTCAGTGTTTAAAGCACCATTCACCACTTTTTGAGCTTTTACTCAGTTACTAATTTAATGAAATATTTAATACAAGAGTTTTGACATCATTCCTCGACAAAGAAAGAAACAGTAAGGCAGTTTGCTATTTAAAATATCCCATTTTATGGCACAAAAAGGAAGTTGCTGGGAAATGAAATAGATGGCCTGCTATACTTGCGGTAAAATCGCCTTCGCCTCCTTGTGTCCAGCTGGTCAGTATGTGGTCAGAGACATACGAACCGCTCGCTTCTAATCTGAGCATTTGAACACAAACACCACAAGATGAGTCCAAAACTGCTCTGGTTTCATGTTGCTTCCGTTTCCTTGCAAACTTACCATGGACCAGAAAGAAAGGCCTTAACAACAGCTCACACAAACCACAATTACAATCTAGGAGATCTACATATTCAGGATGCAAAAACGAAGCCAGTTTTGTGGTTGGGAAAGGAAGAGAAAGAGAAAGACAGAAAGAGAGGGCAAGGATGGGATGATAAGGACAGATTTTTAGAGTGATGAGGAGTGTGATCATTCCGGTCTTATCTTGACCTGTCACATCACACAAGTGAGTGATGTAGTGCTTGGCCATGTCCATATGCCAGTGAGAGCGAGAGAAGGATCGCTTCTCTTATCAGCTCTATCTTCAAACAGCATGTGGTGTGTGTTTGTGTGCTTGTTTGAAAGACAGTGTGTGTGCCGTACCATCGCGCAGTCCTTGTGCTTGTATGATAACACATTCACTCCCAGGGTTCATGCTGTTTGGAGTTATTGTGTGTCATTGTGTGTTTAATGATGCAGTGAAAATCAAGTAGATCTGGATAGAAAGTCTTTAATCAGAGTCAAAACCCATTGACACCATGATCCAGAAACTGATAAAAATGGCATCTTTATACACATCTGTGCCAGGGGCATTTCCTCCGAGGAGGCAAGGGAGGCAGTGTCTCCTCTAAAAAATTCTAAATCTTACCTCAGACCCGCCTTAAATCAGCTGTAACAGTCCGACCTCCATTGTTTCGATGCCGGAGCAGAGATGTAAATTTGACAAGAATATCTCTGATTGAGCAATTGAGGTGTTGTATTGCTGGATGTAATAATGAACATAGTAGTCGTCATTTACTCCCGACATCTGAGCCACTGAAGATGCAGTTGAATATGTTTGTTTGTGAAGGGAATGGGCCTCCCGAACTACATATATCTGTCTATGTTTGCGCGAATCATTCGTGATCCAGCTTCACTTACAGCAGAAGTGAGTATAAGGGTTTTTTATGAATCTTTGCGATCGTCTTTCCTAATAACGTGCTAATTAGCAAGTTTAGCAGCTAAATGCTGCTAAATGCGGCTAAAGTAAACAGTCTCGTCACTCCACAAAGAAAAGAGAGGGGCGGGGCGAGCAGAGCTCACTAACATTTAAAACAACCTCAACCAGAACAGGATGAATTTTGCAGAGGTGATTTTGGCAAGGTAAAAAGGGTGTTTTTTACACTACCACTGAGAAATTTTTAACCTCCAATGCTCGTCTTGTCTGACTCTGTGATGTGCATGTGTACTCATTGTAATCCAGTTCAATACAGTTAGGGTATGTAGAAAAAATCCATTTCATTTTCTCCTCCAACTTCAAAATCGTCCTATCACTGCAAAAGTACCAACCCAGTGTTTACAAAGTGAACATGCAAAGAAGGTCAAACGCCCTTTACAAAAAAGGTAAAATAGCAATGTAAGACGATTTTAAAGTTGAAAGTTATATTGACTCAGATTACACGGTACGCATGCGCATCACAGAGCTAGACAAAATGAGCACTTGAGGTTAAAAAGCATATCAAATGTTGCTTTTGTTTTTTTTAGAAAATAACTTTTGCTAGATAAGACCCTTCTTTCTCGGTTGGGATTGTTTAAAGCCCTTTGAAGCTGCATTTTGGAAGTTCAAACTTGTGGGCAACATAGAAGTCCACTATATGAAGAACATTCCTGAACGTTTTCCTCAAGAAACATAATTTCTTTACGACAGAAGAAAGAAAGACATGATGATCTTGGATGACAAGGGGGTAAGTAAATTATCTGTAAATTTTTGTTCTAGAAGTGAACTTCTCCTTTAACTGTGTAAGAAAACGATTACAAGTGCTCGCTGTTTGACCACCTCTAGTGTTAATTTCTAAATAATAACTGCAATGATATGTACTTATTGGTACGTGTTTCACGTCTTGCGAAGAAGTTCCAACAAGTACGTTTTCAACCTTAGATCAGGTAGTGATTTAGGATGAGAATTTGTGAAATTCGGCAGCATTGATTTAAACACAGTAAACTACATTAAACCAATCATAGCTTACGGCATTCTCAGATTAGCCAAAATGTTTCATAAAAGAAAAGACAAAGGGTAAGTAGTGTGTGGAACTTTATGAATGATGCTGTTCCAGTTCTGCAGAAATCTGTGAATGACTCTGAGTTCAGCAGGCACAGATTCCGTGCGGGCCTGGGGAGACTGAAAAATGAACGCTCCCAACACGCAGCTGTGTTTTCTACCATCCTAATAGCATCACTGGTACACAATAATTGGTTTAGATGTGATATAACTGACCCGTATTCCATTTTTAGCACCCCTCTTCCTCAAGCTCAGCTATTCTGCCACAATACCAGCAGTGCATCAAAGAGAAGCCCTGCAATTTCAAGACAATCACTTTTCCTCTTAGCCTAGAAACCGAGAGTGTGTTTTCCAGTGGAGGTCTTTGTTCGGATTGTGCACTGATCTAATGCATTGTTCCTGCGAAGGGTGGAGTGCAGGGTGAACAGTCTGATGAAGATGTTCCCACATATAGGAGATTGAGATATACATGCACACACAAACTCATTTACACACGTCATGCCAAAGGGTCCGTATGTGGCGCTTCAGAACAGAGTCTCATTCATGTGGAGGAAGGGGAGGAGAGAACGACGGAGGGTCGGGGGATTCATTGAATTCATTGGGTTTGAATGACTTCATAACGTCTCAATTACACACATCCCAAACGTTTGTATTTCAGACGTGCTTTCACACTTAATTCAAAGCGGCGTACGAAGCATGTGAGAGTTTTAGGGTGTGGTGGAAGACATCCTGAGAGAGGCCGTTGATGCAAGGCATTTCTATTTGTGTTGGGGAGGTGTGTGTCTGGTGCCCCCTGGTGGGCAGGGTGTTAAGCGCAGCGTCGCGAATATCACAAGATCGGTTTGTTCATTCATCAAACAGCTGGTTTTGATACACAGACTGTTTGTGTTATTTTAACGAGACACTTATGCGAAGTGATAAACTAGGTATTGATGTGATATTTTTATACACAAACTCGTTTTAGGTGCTGAGCTGTTGGTTTTGTTTGTCTGTGGAAGATGAATTGTGTGAAAAGATGTTCACCTCATGACTCCCACAGCTTATCTTTCCCATGACTCCCTGCTCTGGTCTCCGTGGGTGACGGCCCGGCCCCTCCCTCTCCCTGCCCAGCTTTTCTCTCGTATGAATGGAGCCGGTTTACATCTCCATCTCAGGGTCAGAGTGGGAGTGTGTGAGTATATGTGTGTTTTTTTCGACTTGAGGTGTCTGCATGCTGGAAATAGAACACGGTAGCTTGGCATGATAAGTTTAAGCAATATCCCACTGCTCAACACACACACATGCACACAAGAGTCTGCAACTCCATTGAATTACAGTATGTCAGCGTTGTCATGACTACAGCAGCATGAGAGAGAATACCCACCGAGCTTCTCAGAAAATACTGAAATTACACTGTCATAGGTCATATCCATGACGACGCCCTTGATTTAGCACCAATCTCATCCCCATTAGTTGTTTGAAACAATGGCGTGGTCACTGTACACCGTCTGTCCCGACGCTCAGACACAAAGAACTCCTGCTCCCTAACATATAGTTCAAATAAACAACAAACACTAGCCAGTTTGATTTACTGTGGTTCAGTGCCACTGAACTGTATCCAAAGTTAACCAAGCTAGTCACACACACACACACATACTGTGTACAAACTGTGTAAACTGTGGGTAATTCTCATCTTAACAGAGCACTTTTTAGTGCAGTCTATACAGTATATACAGCATATGCTTGGAAGTTTGTGGGAAAAGATAGAATTTAAAAGAATAAATGCGAAACGTGTTGATTATTATTATTATTAAATTATTCTAAACTTTATCTTTATTGCAAATATCACAATTACATTTATTGTTTAACCGATTATAAAATAGTATATTATGATAATATAAGAAAAAAAAAATTGATATATTATATATTTTTATATACGGAATGTAGTTCATATATAACTAATTTAATACTACTACTGCTACTAATATTAATAATAAATTATATAAAATATAATATTTTAAAATATAAAACAACACCTACTATATTATAATATATTAATGAATTCTAACAAAATATTTTATATATTAAATATTTTTTACATATTAAATGTAGTTATTATATAACAACTTTAATACTGCTACTACTACTCATAAATAATATAAAAATAAAATATTACAAAAATAAAATATAACACCTTTTATATTATATTATATATTTTAACAAAATATTTTTAGATTATATATTCTTTATATATTGAATATAGTTAATATATATCTAATTGAATACTTCTACTACTAATAATAAATAAATAATAATATAAAAAATAAATATTTAAAAATATAAAATAACACATATTATATTATATATTATTCATATATCCTAACAAAATATTTTAGATATTATATATTTCATATACTGAATGTGGTTAGTATGTAACTAATTTACAACTACCACTAATAAATAATATAAAATATATATATATATATATATATTTAAATATGAAATAACACATATTGTATTTTTGTATATTACATTATATTATAGTCATATATTCTGACAAAATATTTTATCTTTTTTATATCATATATTTTTATACTGGATATAGTTAATATATAACAAATTTACTACTACTACTACTACTAATAATAATAATAATAAATAAACTAAAAAATAAATGATTAATAACAAATTTTATATTATAAAATTATATATTATATTATAACAAAATATTGTATATATTATATATTTTAATGTAGTGAATATAGTTAATATATAACTAATTTACCACTACTAATAAATAAAATAAAAATATTTGAAAATATAAAATAACACAGATTATTATATTATATTATATTATTAATCACAATTAAAAAAAAATCAATTAAAAAATGTACATTTTTATGTTATTTATTTTAGATAGTAAATAACTTTATATTTTAAATGCGTTGCAGCTGTACTTTGTAAGATGTACCCTTTGCATATTCTGAGAAAGTTACTGAGTTTTAGCAGTTTTTTATGGTCATGGAAAGAGTTATTGTATAAGCCTTGTATATTTTCCACTCTCCATTTTCAAAACAGTGTGCATTTTAATGTTTTTACCTCATAGACTTCTATTCAAATTGTTTACTGCAAGCACAATTTTAGTTTAGTTTCTTATTGAGGGATGAGGCTAAATGTTTTCCTGTGGTTTCAGAAGCAGTCAATAGAGCTTGTAATGAATCCGGAATGTTTCTTTTTAAAATGATTTTGTGACATTTATTAAATTTTAGTAAATAAGTAAGCTGAGTCAGGGTAAAGAAGAGGTGGTGGGACATAGAGAGAAGAGTTTGAGAAAAAAAGAAAGAAGGGAAGAAGAATAGGATTCCTGTAGGGATAAAAAGGCAAGGGAAACGTCTCTCTCAGCACGGATAAATATTTGGGATAAGCCTGGTTTTCTCATGTAAAGTGGGTCCAAGCCCTGAATCCAGAGTCCACACACACGCACGCACACACACACACACAAGTGGTCAAATTTAACTACGTTAAGAGCTTCAGATTAGCTCTTTCTCTCTCTCTACTATCTCTATCTCTCTTTCTCCCACCCTGTCATATTCCTACTCACTCTCACACATCACAAACAATGGCACACACTCATGTGTGAAATGAGCTTCGCGAACACACACACACACGCACAGCACCTCACAATACATGTGCTGGCATCCTAATCCAGCCTTAGAGAGCGGTCTGGAACGGACTCTCTTTCAGGACTCCAGAGGAAGGGGAGGAGAAGAACGGAGTTCATTGACAACAGTTGCATTTGAGTGAGGATTTGGTTGATGATTTCATAAGGAATGCTCGAGTGAGCAGCAATGGACCCCCGGCCCCTCCTTCTCCTCATCTCTGGTCATTTACTCTGCTGGGGGCGTTTGTCCTCAAAAAGCCCCCCTCTAGAAACTTTATTTTTCTGCCCAAGTATAATAGACAGAACCCCTTCTGCCTTCCTCCACACACTCCTATTTCACTCCTTTCACATATACACAATTACACTCCTCCTCCACACACAATGCCATTATCTGATAAGAGTAGGTTTTGTATGATAAGTCATGTCTCAGGCTATTAGCATCCTCATAAACTCGTAAATTGCATCATAAATTCCATCTCAGTAGCAGATGACTATTTACAGAAGCACGTCACGGCAAAGTGACAGCTGGTTAGAGCTAGTTATATTCAGAGCGTCTGCTCTGCTTGACCTATTCATCTGCTAATAACAGAACATTTATTATAAATGTATGCTTATCAATCTGTCAATATTGAATTTATGCAAACTGAAAATTTTGTTTAAACTGTACCATAGTTTCTGGTTTGATTATTCTTTTATTGGACTTTTTTCCACTAATTAGTTCCCGCCACTGAATAGAATTTAAAAAAAAAAAAGTAATTATGACTTTTTTCCTCAGAATTGTTTGATACAAACTTGCAATTCTGACTTTTTTTCTCAGAACTGTGGTATGAACTCAATTCTGAGAAATAGAATTGCAAGATATAAGCAATTGCGAGAATTCAGACTTTTATTCTTGCAATTCTGACTTTTTCCCTCAGAACTGTGTGATAGAAACTCATAATTGTGAGAAATAAATTCAGAATCTGACTTTCTTCTCACAATTCTGACTTTTTTCTTGCTTATATCTCGCAGTTCTGATTTTTTCCTAAGAATCATGACRTAAACTCWMAATTATGCGTTAATAAAGTCCAATTTTGAGGTAAAAAAGAGTGATATGTTCCCAAAATTGCTAATATATATCTCATAATTCTGACTTAATAATTCACAGTTGCATGTTATAAAGTCAGAATTGCGAAATATAAACTCGCAATTGTCACTTTTTTCTCAGAATTGCGAGTTTATATATAAACTCTAGCAGGCTTTCACAATTCAGGTGAAAATATGACAGTTAAAAAGAATTATTAAAAC
>JAHKKF010487188.1:0-14814 GCA_019740295.1 Labeo calbasu | reverse complement strand
CAGTAAAACATAGGAATTGCATCCAGTGACACTTTACCATCCCATGAGGCCATGGGAGAGCAGTAGTCAGATTTGTAAATAGTGAGAAATAGCCTATAATACAGATAATGACACTATATGTTAGTGATGGCCACTTTGTTTCATAAAGCTTTACAAACTTTTTTTTTTTTACTATAATTATTTTTGAATCTTTGACTCCTGGTGACTCCCGCTGGTTAAATGAAAACAATGAAAACTCACTTTTTTACAAACCCACTGCAAATGTGTTATTGAAAGTCTAATCGCATGTAATTAGCATGTGGTGTTTCAAATGCTTTGTGAAGCAGTTGATTCCATTGATTCAAACCTTTGAAAAGCTTTGTTTTTCCCTCATCATTACCTTATGTTGCATTACAGTGCTGACATGGTTAGTGCTATTCATACTGGCATTACTGTTCTAGCTTCTGTTTATGTTTTCATGACTTTTATTTTGTAAATTGTCATAGTTATGGTTCAGGGGGGTGTCTCATAAAACAAGTTTACCAAATAAGCCAGGCTTATTCCAGTTAGACTGACTTATTTTGAGCCAAATCAAGTGACAATAAGTCAGACTAACTGAAATAAACCTGGCTTGTTTGGTAAACTTGTTATATGAAACACCCCCTATGTCTTATGTAATATGACTCCCTGTTCCAGTGTTGTGTTTTATGTCTTGTGATCTCTGGTTCCGACTTGTTTGTGTGTAACTAGGTGTATTCAACTTGATCCTCATAGCTCTGTATAAACAGCCCTCATGTTTCCTTCAGCTCTTCACTGTCAGAAAAAAAGCATGCAAAAATTGTACCTTTAGGGTTGCAGTAGCTTGTCACATACTTCAAACTAGTCAGTGGAGGAAACTAAATATTTGCTCTTAAGTAAAAGCAAACTCAAGTAATATTACTGTGGTGGCGTTCTCTGGCTCTCAGCGTGGTGCTGTGTATCCTCTGAATTGTTGTTTGGAAATATTTAATATACATGTAAACAAATATATGAATTGTATCACAATGTTTAGGGTTATAAACAGAACTTTTGGAATGTGAATTTGCATTGGATTCATATGGATTAATGAAAATTAGTCAATCTGGTCTCATGAAAGAAAACAAAAAAACATACATGTGGGAACTTTTTCGTGAGACACAGAACATGTACCAAAATGTACATATTCTTCCAAAAGAAATAAACACTAATTGTTTTTGTACACAGTTATGATTACAGCTCCATATGTTTCGCTTTTCGGTGTTCTGACAAATAATGCTACTTATCAGGTTATGCTACCAACACTGTATTTTTATTACTGTAAGGATAGGTTTAGGGTTGGGGTAGGTGTAGGTGTACATGAAAGGATAGCACAAATTGTCAGAACAGAATCAAAAGTTTAAAAACACTGCATAGTTTTCTTTTCATAAATAAAATCTAGATTAATCCTCATTAAAGTTACGAAAAGTATTCAGTCAAGATCAGTGAATGACTTTTTTGTTCTTGGATTAACATAAGTTACAGGCAGCACGTTTATTATTAGGCTGCTCTCTCTTTAACACCAAACGTACACAGATCGAAAAATACTGTTACACATGCGTTTTCTTTCTCGTCTGTTTACTTTCGCTTTCACTTTTGACAAAAAACGGTTGTATTTATGATGATATATGGATGTATTTTTGTGCATATTGGGCGGTAAATGTCATCCTGGAACGACCTTTTGAAGTGGAAATGCACAGAACGGTTTGAGAACGGACACAGGCCGGGAACCCGCACCGGGACCGCTGTTCATTGTGCTCGTGCTTCAGATGTGTGCGCTGCACACAAACGGTGCGCAACTTCTTTCCCTCCTGTGCTTAAATCATTTGATTTAAAATGTAAAATAAATTAAAATGTGAATGCAGGAACCAAAATGCACGTGTCTTATCGAATACCTGGTTATTGGAAATTTGGAACCGGTTCTAAAATGGAACCAATTTTTGATACCCAACCCTAGGTATGAATTGCATAAACAAATGTGACTCACACAGATTGGAAAACAAGCTAAACCGACATGCTTGCGATTGCGTTTTTACATCACATTTGCTTTTGTTCGTATACTATTGAGTAGGTTTAGGTGTAGTGCAAATGGTATGTTACTTTTAAAACATCAAATAAATTACATTTTCTACCTCTTGGATTGTCTTAACATCAACACCTACCCCAACCCTAAACCTAACACTTACAATAATGCAAAAACAATTACTGCACAGTACAAGTGTATACCATCTAGCCTTTACCATAGAACGTACCGTATGTATGTTCATCTTTTCCGAGTAAAAAACAAACAAACACTCTTTTAGCACCACTTAGTGGACATTTCTGTTGAAAAACTGTGATATGCACTTACTGGTACTAAAATACTCACTTATTCTGCATCTTGAGAAAAAGTTCCCACAGGTATGTTATCACGATGAGACCAGGTTAAAATTAGTGCACGTAAACATTCTTACTTACTATAATTGGTTCTCTGGTTGATTTTGTCGCATCACGCATGTCTCATTTCCATTTATTTATCATGAATTTAAGGAGAAACATCTGAGACAAAGTTGATGAAGCGTAACTGAAAACTCCATTAAGAAAAGAATTTGTGGGGTTTGGTACTACATTTACATTTTTAGATGAATAAGATAAAGGAATGTAAAAAAGAAACACCTCAAGCAGACCTCTGATCTCATTCTCTGAACAAAGAGAGAGAGGGAGAAGTGCAGACGCGGAAGTGAAGCGTGTAATGAAAGTGCCCAAAGCAGCTTTCGGCTCCAGAGGGACCCTGCGTGGGTGCCTCGCTGGATGGCGAACGGCTCAATTTAAGAGGGTTAATTATGAGGTGCCACCAGAAGACTCGGAAGACTTATTACAAAACCTTTGCGCTAGCACGTACGTTAGCATTCTGTTTCATGGAATCGTTAGAATCATACAAGGTGCTGAATGGATAATTACGATTACACCGCCTCCCCTTAGAGTCACGTCTTTAGGCCTGTCTTACTGCATTTACACTGCTTTGCCTCATGGGCAAAGAAAAACAACAGACAAGCTTGCTGAAGCAAAGGAACATTTTTGGGTCCTATTATCATTCCTTGGGTAAACAGTGCAAAACTGCTCCAGAGCTTGTGAACTAAATAGAATTACCACTGATTAAACTGGTTAGCCACCAGCTGCTGTGAGAAAAACAAGAGCGGAAAGGAGCGTTTCTTTCCACCTTATTAGCATTCCTGTGCATTTCTCATGCTAAACGTGTCAAACATGGGTTCTGCCAGGGATCGAGGCTTTAAGGGCTTTGCTTCTATAAGCTATTGTCCTCTCTTGGGGCTGGTTTGTGTAGCATATTTCACAAATTAAGAATGGCATTCAAGACTCAACCACCTCCATCATAAATCATTATTCATAAAGTGTCGGCAAGGAAACTGTGATTACTCAAAAAAAAAATCTTGTGACTTTTCATGCTTGCCTGCTGTTGGCCAAACCAAGGGAGGCTGGCTGCCATCCAAATCGCAGAGGAAAGCACCTATTGACGAGGAGCGAACTCCCACTGTTACTCACTTCCTGTGTGTATAATGCCCACATAAGTCCTCGCCCCCAATCTCCAGGGGCGTTTGAACAGCCAAAGAAGAACTTTCCAGCTTTTTCATTATATCTTTGAATTTAAAAAGAGATGTGTGGACCTGTAGGGCTTGCTGAGAGCTTTTGAATAGATCCTTACACGTCTAAAGTAGACCCCAGGTCAGATACTTAGTGAGTTTGGAGGCAGAAGAGTGAGTTGGGATGGGATCCAGTCAGGCAGGAGATAATAAAAAGGAATATGGGCATCACAGTATGGAGAGCTTTGTAAATGGTACCATCTGTCGGAGCACATTGTCAACGTACTGTGAAGGTGCCAAACGCAGGCAGGTGAATATCTCCTGTCCTTCCTGCCGCTGTCGTGTGTGCTGAAAAAAGACCTATGCTAATTAGGGAGAAAGCTGTGGACTCGCAGGAATTCTTAATGAATGAACAAGGTCTCAGTGGACTGTTCAAGGTCAAGTGTGCAGGGCATATTCTGAGAGATGAGGAGGTTATATAATTGCTCAGCCGTATATAAAATAATGTCTTCGCAGTTAGGCTATAAAAAATGCACTCTTAGATTCCATGCATATCGGCCTGTATACGGTAACTGAATACTGCAATGTCCAGCTTTAAGGATCCCAAATCGCTGAATGGCAATTTAAAAAACTTGATCAACATCCATTTAGAAAATATATGGGTGAATTTTAATTTAAAGGATTAGTTCACTTTCAGAACAAAAAATTACAGATAATTTATTCACCCCCTTGTCATCCAAGATGTTCATGTCTTTCTTTCTTCAGTCGTAAGGAAATAATGTTTTGTGAGGAAAACATTTCAGGAATTTTCTCCATATAGTGGACTTCTATGGTGCTTGCGATGTCGGAAATGCAGTTTAAATGCAGCTTCAAAGGGCTCTAGACCCAACCACCGGGTCGCGACCCACTACCGGGCCGTGGAAGAATTTCTACAGGGTCGCGAGATTGTTCTGGGGAAAATTTTTATAGATATGATGCTCTCTGTTATTTATTGTGGGTAAGTAATTGTTTTAATTATTCTGTACTTTCATTGTATGCTATTGATATGGAGTAGCAATTTGACTTCATGTCAAATTAGTAATTAAAAGATTGCTCTGATCTGTCATGTAGTCTATTAGGGCTTAAACGGATATGTACGGACCAGATCCAGACCCCACTGTTCAGCATGTGATTCGCAGATTAATATGACAATTTACACTCTCAAGCTATTTAAAACCACAAGAATAAGAAATGAAACAGAACTCAATTCGTTACTTACACACTGTTCTTGCACACACCCGAAGCGCGGACAAGCATAGAGACGTCTTTCAGACAGCGCGGCATACCGATTTGATTCCTCTTTCACGTCTCCCTGCGTTGAAGATACATAGCTACGCTTGGGGGTTATGTCGCAATATTGAAAATTTTCAGTTTTAAACCACAAAGGCGAGCCAATGGATATCACACAAGCATATTCTCTCAGAGACGACAAGAGACGAATCTACCTCAACATATGCTGATAACGGTGAAAAACTAGAGCTCCCCAATATACCCCCCCCTCCCCTCCGATCCATGGAGTAAACAAGGTTGGAGACAACTGCTCTAGACGATCCCAGTCAAGAAAAAGAAGGTCTTTTTTAGCCAAACAATCAGTTATTTTCTAACAGATTTCCTATTTTAATACTTTTTAACCTCAAATGCTCATCTTGTTTATAGCTCTGCGATGCGCATGCGTACACAGTAAAAACCAGTTACATGGTTAACGATAAGTTCCCCTACTATACAGTAAAAAACTGTATTGGACATGTAATGTAATTTTACGGTAGTATACCGTCTTCGGAAGTGGAAAAATAACTTAAACTTTACAGTGAATAACCGTAAATTTACATGGAGGATTTTTACCCTAACTGTCTTGAACCAGAGTGCACAGAGTACGCATGTGCATCGCAAAGCTAGACAAGATGAGCATTTGTGGTTAGAAAGTGAAAAGTGAAAAGTTTTTTTTTTTTTTAGAAAATAACAGTTTCACTAGATAAGACCATTCTTCGTCGGCTGGGATCATTTAGAGTCCTTTGAAGCTGCATTTTGGAAGTTCAAACTTGGGGGCACCATAGAAGTCCACTATATGGAGAACATTCCTGAAATGTTTTTCTCAAAAAAACATAATTTCTTTACAGCTGAAGAAAGAAAGACATGAACATCTTGGATGACAAGGGGGTGAGTAAATTATCTGTGAATTTTTGTTCTGGAAGTGAACTAATCCTTTAATGATGATTTTAAGACCCGCTAACATCTGTTTTAAGAATAAATGGTGCAACCAAGTACAAAATGACAAAATAGCCAGCAAACACTAAACCTCTTTTGTGAACTAAAAACACACAAATGGTCACAGTTTTGCTCTAGCTTTTATATAACTTTAGTTTGCTATTGAAAATCTGTATTACTGTACTACAAGGTCCTGCATGATAAATTGCTCATGAGTTTTCCTGAAAATAGCTTTGGATTAAAGCTTCTGTTAATTGGCTAAATGCACAACTATTACTCAGCAACATGGTTTGGAAGCAAGATATGTGGTTCTTTAAATTCAAAGCACATTCTGTGATCTATAGGGGTAACTGAGCGTGGATGTTGCAGGTGGTCTGAATGTAATAAAGAGTGTACTGGATGTACTAAACCTTGGTCATTTCTCACTTCCAGCTCAGTGCCTCAAGACTGCAGTCAGATGTCTGTGAGGGCATGAGCCGGCTCCTGAGCCCACGTTGCAATAAGAGAAACTGACATGAGCACCAAGGTGAAAGTCTTGGCATTGAAGTGGGGAGATTGTAGACTGAGACAAGGGCTTTTGTCCCAATTGCATTTTCACTTTTTTTTTTCGTTGTAAGCAAGAGCTCAGTTTAAAAATTTATCTAAACCATAGCATGTTTGACAAAAATAGAAAATTGTATCCCTGATGGGACAGGAAGTTATGAATCAAGATGGGGAAAATGACATTGGGACAGAATGTTGGCTAAAAGTGAAAAATGCCTTATATTCAGAAGTACATTACTGTTAAGTATGTTTTCTTTTACAGGTAAAATGGGCCAAAAAAGAGATTTAACACACACACACACACTCAATCAATCAATAAAAATATTTACGAGAAGGATGCAACTGCAAAATTAAGGTGTGAGCACTGGATAAAACAGGGACACAACAAAAGGGTTGAGAAGAAAATATATTAACTGCAAAAGACTTTAAGGTGAAGAATCAGGTGCTAAACCAAGAATTAAACCATCAGGAAACATTTAGGGTGTGTTCACACTTTATTTCATGTGGTTAATTTGATCCAGACCAAAAAGGAAAATGATACATGTGGTCCTGGTCCGCCTAGCGTTCACACTGGCATTTTTGACAGCAAACTTAAAGATACCGAACTTAAAGGCACTTTACCTTCTCGCTGCTCCACATTTGCCCTCTGCTCTTTCTGTACTGGAAACACCATCGTAAAGTCATGTTGCATAGCATCGTATCTCATCATTATTTCCGTTTTCAGTTTTTGGTTCATTTAGAAGTATTTGATCCTTGTTGTGTTCATATTTCATTCGAACCGCACCAGAGTTCATTTGGAAGCGGACCAAGACCCATCTTTTTAGCGGCCTTGGTCTGTTTGTTTGGTGCGCACCAGGGTTCGGATGTCAGCATTCTCACACTTACTCAAATGAACTGCACTAACAGAGAAATCGCACCAGAGGTTGTGTGAACACACCCTTAGTCTCCAGTGGCACCATTTTCCAGAACTGCAAACTATCTGGAGTCTCAAGAAGTTTAAGGTGTGAGGTTCTCAGACACTTTGCTAAGGTAAAGAATTCTGAAACATGACCCCTACTTGATATCACAAGCTAAAGTGTTGTGAAATACATGAAGATGGGGGAAAAAAACTGCATAGAATATAATTTGAAGACAAGGAATCTTAAGAGAGAAGTCGGCGCTGTTTCAGACTGCTGAGATTCTGATTATTTTAAGAGACTTTACAAAGCTTTCCATCTTCTCTAGACTGAACTGTTCCTGCTGTCATGTCAACTCTTTAGAGGAAAATGACATTAAAGGACTATTAAGGAATGCCTACAAAAGTGCTGGGTCAGTACTCATCTTTTTTTAGAGTGAAAGTGACATCAGCGCATTGCTAAAAAAGTAGAAGCCACCTCTCATCACCAAATCGGCCTGATTTCTGTGATTACAAGACAAATATTCAAACCCAAAATTCACTTAGCTTTCCGCTCGACCGCCTCATGAAGTGGGTGGTTTGTTACCTTGTCTAAATGCCGCATGCATTAGTCTTGCCTGCACCGGTGCAGAAAGCGCAAGGTGACTGTGGCTGTCTCCAAACCTCACCCTCCACTGCCCGCAATACATCAGCAGATGCTCGCAGCCGCCCTGCCTAAAAGACAGCTGGGGATGCTGGGGCCCAAAGACCCCCGCCCTGACCCTGCCGCCTGCTGCCCTATGATAGATGATGATGTCCAAATATTCGAAGCGCCGCAGAGGCGACAGATAACACCTCCACTGGGTGTGGGGGAGCTTATCGAGCAGAGGCGGCAAATCCCATCAGCTGTAGAAAGGCGTATTTAAATTGCTTGGCTGGGTCGTGTCGATATTGAATTGCAGCCGGCTAAAAGTGTGAGGTTTTAATGTAATCACAAGAAGCGGCGAAAATGCCAGGGGAACATTTTATTCGCAGGTGCCTCTTGAGTTATTGACAGAGAGTTGAGCTAGGGAAAATTACAGGGTAAATGTCTTATTTCCGAGGAAAAATCAAATATGAAGGTATGCTATATGTATTATCTTGGCTGAGTAACCTTTGGTCTCGAAAGAGCTGATCTTTTCTGACCACAGAACATTTCAGGAAGATTTGTTCGAAGATTACCACATACTTGTTGCCTCTGAAAGTTTGGCCGTCTTTGCCAGGTTTTCTTTGAACTAGGTAATGACATTTATGATTTCAAAAGAGTATATTGAGGACTTGAAAGGGAATTTCATGCAGGCCACAGGGCACAGGGATTGAATCTGTGATGTGCTTTTTTTAAAAATTTCATGGACATTAGAACAACAGCACACTGTGGTTATCAGCCCAAAAACTTTGGAAATGTATGTCTGTTGACTGTAAAGGGACAGACACGTGTCTTTTCCTATTTGACTGCGGTGGCCCATGTAGGCCCAAGGGTGGCATGAAAGGCATGATTGATTTAATGGTTGTTAAAATGTACAACACTATGAAAAAGCCTCTTATGGTCAACAAGGCTGCATTTATTTGATCAAAAACACAGTAATAACTGTAATAGTGTAACAAAAAAAAAAATCTGTGCCTTGTTTACAAGCAGAGGAAGACGCACGCTGTATATAAAACAGTCTTTGTAAATGTCTGAAGATTTTGACAGAGAGGATGACTTGCAATTTTTTGCCCAACCTTACTTATTAGAACCAGAATTTACAGAAGATGAACTAAGAGAGATGAATGTTCTACATCAGAATGCACCTCAAAGGCTGACACGAAGAGAAGAAATTGTTGGATTGCTGAAGTTATTATTTTTGTTTTCTTGTTTTCTTGTGCACAAAAAATTCTCGTAGCTTCATAAAATTGCAGTTGAACCACTGATGTCCTTACTACCTTTCTTGGCCTTGAACACGGTAGTTGTGTTGCTGTCTATGCAGGGCTAGAAAGTTCTCAGTTTTTATCCAAAATATCTTAACTTGTTTTCTGAAGATGAATGAAGGTCTTAGGGGTTTGGAACAACATGAGGGTGAGTAATTAATTGCAGCTTTTTTATTATTGGGTGAACTATCCATTTAAAGGAGAAGTTCACTTCCAGAACAAAAAATTATGATAATGTACTCACCCCCTTGTCATCCAAGATGTTCATGTCTTTCTGTCTTCAGTCGTAAATAATATAAAAATAAAATAAAAGGGTTTTTTTTAGTACTTACCTAAATAAGATATTTCACATAAAAGACATTCACATATAGACCTTTATCCTGAGTAAACGATGAGCGCCACCATTACGTATTCTAACTTCCGATTGGATGCTCTTCTGTTCCGGTCTCCATAGGAACCCATTCAAATAGCGCCCATCTGTTTTTAATGTAGATAACGTTGGCAGCTTTGTGTCATCTACATGCTCATTAAACTTTGAGGAGCGAGGCACTGACAAATGACGGTCATTGCGACATTGCAAAGTGATAGCGCTATGGAGCCATGTGCTTTTTAAAAACTAATTCGCTAATTTGAATAGAAACACTGAACACCGGAAATGCGAAGCATTCTTCAGGTTAAAAGTCAGGCTGACTTCCGCGTTCAGGAAAAACATCTATGATCAACAAGAGAAAATGATAGTTGGATTTATAAAAAATTACTCCGTTCAAAGGTTTACATATACGCTTGATTCTTAATACTGTGTTGTTACCCGAATGATCCATAGCTGTTGCATTTTGTTTCCTTCTGGAGCATCAGTGAGCATTTGAACCTTCTGTAATTGTTGCATTTGAGTCCCTCAGTTGTCCTCAGTGTCCAAAGATGGATCTCAAAATCAAACAGTCATTGTTAGAAAGGGTTCACAAAAATGCTGAAAAAACAAATAATTTGTGGGACCTGAAGGATTTTCTAAAGAACAGCAGGCAGTTTAACTCTTCAGGATAAACAAAGGAATCACAAAACAAAACAAAAAGCTTTGGATCATTCAGGTAACAACACAATGTTAAGAATCAAGCATATGTAAACTTTTTAAACAGGGTCATTTTTATAAATTCAAATATTATGTGGTATTTACATAAAAGGCATTTACATATAGTCTTATATCTTATTCAGGTCCGTAATAAATTTAAAATAACTTATTTTGGTAAAATATATAACATTTTGCAGATCCTGCAATGTGTATGTAAACTTATATTAGTATAAGTAAAGCCCATACGACATTCAATCTTACATCTATTATATAATGTTAAAGAATGAATGGAGGATTTGTGTCTCTGTGGAATGTTCCAGAGATAGTTTCACTGTGACAGTGACGGTTGCTAGGATGCGGCTTGGGCGTGAGTGAGTTAGTTGCTATGGAAATGGCACAAATGTCAGGTTTCTACACAGCAATGAGAAACTATTTTGTCTGCTTAAACCAGAGAACTGACGCAGTAAAATAATACACATTTTCAGTATGGAAAACCAATAACCAATAAAACCAATAAGAATATGTAATGTCATTTAATTACCCCCCCCCCCCCAAAAGGGTGACATGCTGTGACTGAAAATAGAACTATAAAATACACCAAAAATGCAACATAATTACAAAAAGATCAATTTTATTTGTGCACTATAATCCAAATCTTCCGAATCCATATGACTGCGAGGAACAGAACCAAACTCAAACCTTTATTTAGTGGATCAGGATAATAATCTGGGCTGCGTTTCCCAAAAGCATCGTAAACCAAAGTTGATCAAAGCTCCATTGATGACAATGGTTCTTTGATCAACTCAGGCTTACGATGCTTTTGGGAAACATAGCCTTGGATAATATTTTCAACTGAAATTCTGCTCTACACCTCACACAAACCTACCCCAAATCGCAAATTGATTTTGGGCCGGATCTGGCTGAGTTTCAGCTGTGAGTTTGGCCCACATGGAATTACAGCCCTAGGTTGGCCCAAATGTGGTTTGTCAAAAGTCACCCAGACCAATGCTGGAAACAGACCAACACACACCCACAACTTCACCAATAAAATCAGGCATAACTGGCCCACAACAGTACCGGACTCCCCAAACTGCCACCACCTTTACCGCAGTGCTCAGCCACAATTTATCCAGAAGCTCTGGAACACAGCCATAACTGCACCAATATTATTTCAGAATAACCTAACCCTAACCCTAACCCAAAACTAAACCAGAAATTACCCTATGTAATAGGTATACAGTAGTCAACATTTGAAGTGGATCAAAAAAGTCCATCAAAATTGTCCTAAGACAAGAATGTTTATTGTTTTTTTTGGTTTTAGGACAACTTTGATGAAAGGTTTTGATCCACTTCAAATGTTGACTACTATATATTGTGCAAGGTATAATAAAAGAATGAAACTACACACATGCATATGTATGCATTTTAGTGTATTACTGATTACTTAAAACAACCTTAGCCAGATAACAGGAAAAATAAAAACAATGGGGAAAAAGATAACCCAATAACAGCCATCTTGTAACAAAGTAAGGCAAACAAAAGCTTAATAAATAAATAAATAAACTGTTACAAACTATAAAGCAATAATGCAGTCTAAAATATATTATGTCTATTATGTTTTATATCTTTTTATATTTGCTATAAAATGGGTAGGTTTAGGTTTGAGGGTAGTTTAAGGGGTCTAAAAATCTAATTCACTTATCAATATACATATAAAATCATAAAAATGCATTGATACAAATATCCTAATTATATAAAAGATTTGTATAAATTTTATGTTTTTTAGCTAAAAATACTAATACCCACATATAAACAATGAGACCAGTCTGCATAGATCACACCCAATTCAAATCTTGCATACTGTACTCATGAGCTGATGAATTGAATCAGGTGTGTTAAATGAGGGAGACATACAAGATATGTAGTGGTTGGGAGTCACTAGGACATGTTTGAGAAGCTGTAGGGAATGTAATGGATGTGTAAGAATGATGTTTTTAGACTTGTCTGTCAGAGGGAGGGTCTCAGAGAGAGATGAAGAGTGGGTGAATCTTAATGGCTTCAAAAACCAAACCACTACGGGTCGCTTCCTCTTTCATTTCATGTCCAAACCAAAAGCCAACAAGAACAGAGGGCCACAAAGTGCTTTGATGAATAAATGCTTTTTCATCCGTGACATTGGCAGCACTGAGGGTTATGTAGGACACTATTTGACTTAAAGGCCATTCTAATTATCACTGAAATGTCTCAGAAAAGCAAAGCTTTGAACAACTGCACATGAACATGTTGAGGAATGTTACTTTGTAAATGTAACACAATGCAATATTGCAATAAAAAGTACCTAATTAATGGTTCAATGATACTATTTATGGAAAAAGTACTATTATAGCGACCAAAGACTTGTTATATTTGGCAATTTTAACTAAACCACCCTCGACAACCGTCATGCTTTATTCGCTATTTTGCAGAGCATGGTCTTAAAGGTTTGCCATGTCCACTTATTTAATGCGACACATTAAATGTATATATAATGTAACTTTTTATGCAACTGTTATATATAATTTAACAGCGTATATATTAAGAAAGTAACACTTAACAAGAATCACAAACCCTGAAGATAACCCTGACACAGTTCTGCAAAAAAAAATAGGCATCATAACTGTTTTTATCACTTATACAAAATGTTTCTTGAGCAGCAAATCAACATATTAGAATGATTTCTGAAGGATCACGTGACACTGAAGACTGGAGTAATGATTTAATGATTTACCATCACAGGAATAAATTACGTTGCAAATGTGATACCAAGGACGAGAAAGCTGGGACAAGGATCTGTGTGCAGCAGTTTTAATGACAAAAAACAAACCATGAACAGAGTCCAGGGACACCAAATCCAGGGAAACAGACACACATAAAACTACTCAGAATGAAACACAGGGAAACCAGGACTTAAATGAAGCAGGGATGTAAGTTAGACAAGAATATCTCCAATTGAGCGATTGAGGTGTTGTGTTGCTGGATGTAATAATGAACATAGTTGTCGTCATTTACTCCCGACATCCGAGCCGATGAAGATGCAGTGGATTACATTTGTTTGTGAAGGGAATGTGCCTCCCGATCTACATATATCCGTCTATGTTCGCGCAAATCATTCATGATCCAGCTTCACTTACAGCAGAAGTGAGTATAAGGGGGTTTTTTTATGAATCTTTGAGATCGCCTTTCCTAATAACGAGCTAGTTAGCAAGTTTAGCAGCTAAATATGGCTAAATGGGACTAAACGGGCTCAACAATCCACAGAGAGAAGAGAGGGGCAGGGCGAGCAGAGCTCAATTGCCTTTAAAAGAACAATCCTTCAGAATGGTATGTTTTTTGCAGAGCTGATTTTGGCAAGGTAAAAAGGGTATTGTTTTACAGAACCATTGAGAATTTTTAACCAAAGTATATTATAGACTTTTCATTAAGACCCTAAAAAATCACATTGTAACATGACCATAAATACCGTAAATTTGGTTATGCTAGTGTGTGTGGAAATATTTAAACCATGTGTGTTACAATTAACCCTGTGTTAGTTTGTGCCCCGTGCACCCCTATATATGTCAAATCACTAGCCAATTTGGCTCCTTACTCTTTGAAACTTATGTTCACTCAGATTCTTGGGGAAGTTCATGCAAGTAAAATCTATGCAGGTTTAGCGCAAATACTGAACTTGTGAGAGATCATGACATTATGGAGCATATAGAGTATGGGAACGTGACGTCAGCAACGCACGGCATTCCAGGACTTTCAGACATGGACACTACAGTTTACACTGGGTAAAAGTGGAGGTGGATGCTAAAATTTATATTGTACATTTAAAAGCACATTAGAATGGAGAACACTTGCTGTGACATAAATTGCCATATCTGCTTGCATTCAGCTTGAAACAACACAATGGCGAAAGCAACTCAATGAAAATAAACAACTTCAAAATCTGGCTTTGTCGTTTGCATTTATTATTAATTACAGATTCATAATTTCAGATCCACATGAATTTGTAAGTGCTCACGCTATGAATAACACATTTGGAAATATAATTTAATCTGTGATATGACTCGTAGTGATCACTGTCCTGTTCATAAAGCAACTCATCTGATTTACTGTTCAGCAGCTCTTTGTAAGAAATTGTGTAACGTTATTTGTTTAATTTAAGTCCAGTAAAACTTACTGCACTTCATCCCTTAATGAAATTAGGGCGATATGATATTTGATTAAATACATCAGCGTTTACTTTACTTAGGAATATTCATTCATGGATTTGCTCTACGCCACCACCTGCATCATCTTTACACACAGACTAAACTTACTAGAGCGTGACATAATATACCACTGTAAATAAATGCAATTTAAATTCATGTCTTGCACACTTTAATGCTCGTTAAATGGAACATATATGCTGTGTAGCATCTGGACCAATCAGACATACATTAATTGTTACATTTAACAAATAGTTTTTAAACCCAACAAGCCAGCTATATGCTGGAGCTCTGGAG
>JAHKKF010487183.1:0-11233 GCA_019740295.1 Labeo calbasu | reverse complement strand
TGACAGGGTTGATATTGTCCCCACTACTTTTTTTGAACATCTTGTGGCACAGACATACTAATGCTGATGAAACATTTGTTAAATAAGATGCGATCTCAACCCCCCCCATACACACACCCCCCGACACACACACACCCCAATCACACACTCCTGTCCCACCCACTTTTTAAAACAAAGTTACGCCACTGCAAGTAAGAAACCATAAAAATAAACATTATCATTTCACATCATGACACACTGATGATTTAGGCATGTATATCCATGAGTTGATCAATGTTTTGATTTGACATTGAATAACAGCCTATTTTTGCTCTTTACATCATACAGTGTGATCTTTTTTTGTCCAGGACACTAGAGTTGTGTAGATTACATTTATATCACATTTGTGCTCTTTTTGAAGCTTAAAACTTTCAGACCCCATTGACTTCTATTGGACATAATTGGACAAAACAGCTATAACATTCCTCTAAATACCTTTTTTTCTGTTATGCAGAAAAAATAAATCAAGCATATTTGGAACAACATTTGGGTGAAAAAAATGATGACAGAATTTGCATTTTTGGGTTAACTGTCCCTTTTAGATATTATTAGTTATGCAATAGTTATTATTAAAAGCAATTATAAAAGGTTTAGCTACAAAGTTACAGCAGAAACTTTTTCTCATGCATTAAGCAAGAAAACCACAGTAAAAATTAGAGGAGTGCAAGTAGAAACAGCTTTACTTACTCACACAACAGAAGTCCATTCTCCAGAGAACTCCGGAAATTACTGCTCCCAAACTTCTTCTTAGTGACTGCCTGCGAGACGGGGACAAACACAGGAAGCACTAAGAACCAGTGAGTGAGAATGTTAGGTTGTCCAGGGAAAGGAGAGGAAAGTTGTTCTTCCAAGCTGCAAGTCCATGCGACTAGCACACCAGTACAACAACACAGCCTCTTTTGGAGAATCGTGGGTTATTCAGTAATCAGGGCTGGAGCCCAGCGGCCAAACCACAGAGAACGAGAGCATCTGGAGGAATGTCACAGTTCTACACACAGTTTCATGCCTTTCCAATGATCTCAAGCTACTCCTGCAGGACACAGAGGGCAGGCAGCCCATTGTTTTTGCTCACACACAGGGAAGCATTTATGTTGTGTTTATACCCTCAGACGACACCGTTACAATGTGAGCCCTGTTGCTCCACACCTCATATAACATAATCTACGAGTAAAGCCCCTTTTTCCGAATACAAATGTTTTCAATTTCCAAGTTTGAACGCCAGTAAAAACAAAAGTTGCTCATTTAGCTTTCATGAGACAATGTTATTATGAGTAATACATTAAGTATGTTTTATAACACGCTACTGGTCTACAAAACATCACAATTCAGAAACATCTAACTACAAGAAAAAAAAGTCAGGCCAAACAGGAATCTTTAGATGTGTAACCACTTATCGATAACATGAAGTCTGTTGTTTTGAATAGCACGCTCTTAAGCTGCTTTCACTTGGCTGTCGCTCAGGAACATGGCATGTATTCAGAGGGTGTGGAGAGCCTTACATGTAAAAGGACACTTGTTATGCTGAGCTCAGTATTGACTGTGAGATTTGAACCGCAATTGTTCTCTTTTAAAAGCAGAACTTCAAAGGACACTTTCTATGTCTGCTGAACAAAACAAGGACAAAAATAATGTGGAGACAAATACTATGATCCTCGTACTAGATCGAGTTACACTGCAAATTACGGGAGATTATTTCAACGGGAATTTTGTAGCTCCTGTCACACTGATCGAGATAAGTAATAAGATAACCTTCTAATACAGCCAAAAAGGTTCATTATGTACTAGAATACATAATATCAAATAATATTAAAGAATAAAGCGCAGAATGACAAATAACTTCCTGTACCTTTCATGTCCTTTTCTAACCATTACAAACCCTCACAGATAAAAAAGTGTGAAGAGACAAGAGGTTAATCATATGGAGCACATTCACACAGCATGGCGTAGTAAACATTAGACTTCAATGACATATGAAATCCTGACCCCTGCTGTTCCTGTCATTGTAATGTCCATGAGTTTTAGGTTTTAAACAAATCTCTGTAGCAGGTGAAGAACAATTTGAGAGCTTAAACAAATCACTTACATAACCAACAAACAAATCAACATAAATAAATAAATATTATTACATTTAAAAGAATGTAGTAAAAAAAAGATTTATTTAAAATAAGAATTATTTATTCTGCAATAATGCATTAAATATCACGGTTTCCATAAATAACCATGCAAAAAAAGCAGCATGCCTGTTTTCAACTGATGATAATAAGAAATATTTCCTGAGCCCTAAATCAGCATTTGCAATGATTTATGAAGGATCATGTGACACTGAAAAATGGATACCGAAAATGTAGCTCTGCCATCACTAGACTATATTAAATTTTTACATTTATTAGAATTAAAACATGTTAGAAAATGTTAATAATATTTCCCTAAATTATTGTTTTTACTGTATTTTGGTCTTTAAGCCTTTAAGGGTAAAACCACACATTTAAAGATCCACTGAAGTGCTTTGCATAATCTATGTGTTGACGTAATTTCAGTTGAAACAGGAAGCAGGGTTGCCAGGGTTTCACAACAAAAAACGGCCAATTGCTCCTCAAAACTAGCCCAATCACATTTTGCCAGTAGCATTTCGCTTAAATCACAGCTTGGTCCAGAGCTGTTGAGTTGGGTAAAGTTCAGTGTTGCCAAGACTGCGTTTTTCCTGCAGATTTTGGCTACTTTAACACTGCTGCCGTGGGTTGTCTTTAATGTCCATAGGTTGAAGTGACCCTACTAATGTGATATTTAGCCCCAGGAACACGACTTTGTAGCCCCTCCCGAAATGCGAATGGGCTACATTTTGGGCTACTTTTAAATAGAAATTGGGCGGGTTTTGTTGTGAAAATCTGGCAACCCAGATAAAGACACATTTGACAGTGTATGACGGCCACAATCTCATCCGTATCGCATTATTTATACATAAAATAGCATTCTGTGTAGAATTCAAATGTGCCTGATACTTTTTGTGGTCTGTGCCGGTTCTCGTACATGATCGCTCCACTCTACAGTATCTTTGAACCGGAGCAGTCTTCCTTATGAAAATTAACCATGCTTTTAATACAAATAAAACAAAAAAAAAACATGGTTACTATAGTTATACCATGGTAACCACAAATTAACCATGCCTTTGCTACACTAACCATAGTTTAACCTTGGTATTTGTAGTAAATCTGTGGTTATACAAAAAAAAGCATGGTTACTACACTTTTACTTGAATAAAACCATGGTTAATCTTCGTAAGGGCTGTGTGTGTGCGCGTAGCGGCGGTTCGTGTGATACAACGTGAAACCAGACCACACTCACCCCAACGGAATGCATATTTACACTGTGAATCGTTCCCTATCCCCTATATAGTGCACTGCATGCCATTCAATGTACAGAAAATACTAATTTTGTGAACAACTGACTGATTTCAGCTGCAGCTTCAACGTCTATTTATAGTGTAGGGGGCGGGACGTGTCGATTCTAGAGAGCATTTGATTGGACAGAAAGTTTGATGAGAAGCTGAAGTGCAGGGTGTCATCAAAATCTTTGATCCATATTGGCGGACGACATGCTTGTATCTTCTAAATACAAATTTTGTCATTGTTTTGGAGCACACAGCATACAGATAACCTTCATACTAAAAGTCAAAAAACATAAATTTTGATTTCATAGGGACATTCTAAACTGTCAAAAATTGAACTATTTCACATCGATACATCCACATACCCTTATTCTACCAATATCCCCTAAAAAAGAATTTAACACAAACAATTTGTTCCTTAACATCACATTGTGATCACACTCATTTAAATAGCAGGTTTCGATGATGTAAGACATGATTTTTATTCAGCTGCACTTTTGCACACAGCTATTGTTCATTCATGAAGGAGCAATGAGGCATTCCAAGCTGTTTGGACACACGGAATGCTGCACATCGTTAATTGTGCCAAACTGCTTTAATCCCTTTGACCAAACAGGGTCTGCTGAGCATGAAGGAATATTGGGAAGGAAAAGCTCCACAACACACCTCTGGGGTCATTTTAGGCTAAAAAGAACAACCAGGATAGCTAATAGATGTGTCATTCAAACTTTTAAACAAATGCTTTTTATTTTCACAATTATTCTTTCAAAAGCATCCCAAAAATATTGAATTTATGTACAACTACAAATGTAAACTTCAAATTAGATGACCCACATTTATCTCAACATTAATAACCATTCAATGATCATCAGTGAAATTACTTTAAATACTTTCTAAGTATTTAATATGATTTCACTACAATAATTATTTAGCCACAGTGGCTAATGACCTTTGTTTAGTTTTTTGTTTTTTTGTTTTTTAAAAAACAACTTTCTACTGTTAGACATACTAAGCAACTTCAGAAGGGTGGCTAATTTTAGGTTTGACTTTAACAAGCTGAGAACTACCCTGGAGGAAAAGCAGGAATGTCTCTGCCCACAGACCGGGCGCCTGGTGCAAGAATGAGCACATGTGACAAACTCCAGATCATTCAGCTGACTATAACACCCTACATACTCAAACACTTTAGCTCTCTAGCTCTGCTCAGAGTGCCCTCACGCCTGACAACCCAGATGGGACGCTATGCGGCACATCACCTTCCTTTGCAGGGGAGCAATCGGCTTGGGGCTGAAACTGCCCTGCCAAGGTCCACTGCCTGTGACAATGAACCAGTGTGCATGTGTGAGAGACTGATGTCACACTGAAAGCATTCAGATTCACCCCTCATGAATTAAGAACAATATTTGTTCAGTTACAGCCAGCGCTTTGGCCCTGCCATCTCATGCTGAGAAGGGAATTCACAAGGATAGGAAAGTCCTAATCATTTGTACCTTAGACTAAGAGCGTTCCAGAGGGTTTAGTGGAATAAGCCGAGCAAAGCGTGTGAAAATTGTTGCCACAGTGAGCTTAGCGGAAAAAGAAAATAGATCTGTTTTTTGAGTGCTTTAAAGGAGTAGCCCACTCAAAAATGAAATTCTGTCATCATTTGCTTTTCATCGTTCCAAACTTGTGACTTTCTTTCTTCTGAGGAACACAAAAGAAGGTATTATGACAGAATGTTGGTAACTAAACAGTTTTGGGTCCCACTGACTTCCATCAAATAATACAATAAAAGTCACTGGGAATCCAAACAGTTTGGAAAGACACGAGAGGGAAAATTTACATTTTGGGTGAAATATCCCTTAAATGTTTTGCACTGTTATTGAAATAAGATTAAACAATGCATTTAACTATTCTCCTGACAATCACAAATGTGTTTGTTAATAGTGGGCAGGAAGATAAAAATACATATTAATCTAATCTGTTTAATCTAATAAAAAATATAAATGATAAATATAAAGATAATTATTATTAACAGTTTTAAAAGAAACAAATAATCAAAGAATAAATCAAAGAGTATCCATTAGTATCCGTGTTTTGTCGTTTTGACAGGTATAAAGTGTAACAGGGTCCCAGAAATGTTACACTAACCTCTATTTAGGTTAAAGAAATATCCACCTACTATTTAGTTTAAAGAAATATCCACACACTTGAAGATCTTTACTGCAAAGAAAGAAAAAAAAATACCAAAGAAGCCGAAAAGCAAAGACGAAGCTGCACGTATTACATATATGAGATAAACATACAAACTAAGGATAACCATCAAAACATACTTTTCAATATGACTATTTATTACGATTTTACATGCAACATCAAATGTTGTATTTTTGCTCGGTTTTATAAATTCGCATAAACACGAATTCAACAGGTATACCCAGCACGAGTTACTGAATCGAATCAGTGCTTTTTCATTTTGGTTAACTCATAATTTCCCAGTATCAAGTTTCATTTCCCTGAACTGATCTTTATCTAAACGAGAGCAGGTGTGAAAGTTTTTACCTCAATCCATCTCTGTGCCTCTGAGTAAGCAGCCTCATAACCCACTTCAGACGGCGGTCGCCACTCCATCACCGGCCTTAAGTGCGCTTCTTGGCTAGACTTTGTGAGGAAACAGGCGTCTACGCTGTAAGAACGCGAGCAAGACGCGCGTATAGGTAAAACGCAAGAGTTTTGTTCTGCCGCGTCGCGTGGATAATTTTATTAAAACTACTAGTATCACAACTATCACCGTGTCACAGCGTCAACGAGAAAAGATCTTCTAACAGCTGTAAAGAACGTACGGTAAAAACTTAAATTTCCTCTTGTTCTTTAGCTTACTCCTGAGAAACCTTAGAGTTGCGTTGTGTACTTTATACGCCCCCTAGTGCGTCAAGATACACACCTAAACTAATGTCAGATTACATTACAGGTGCCGAGGGCACAATAAAGTGCCTTTGGGGGTAAAAACATTAATATCTGCAAATTTAGTTAAATACTCGTTTACAAGTACACCGACAGGACAAATAGTATAATAAAATGCATTTAAGCAAAAATTGACGACTTTTAAAGTTAAATACAAGATAGCTTTGATTTACGTTAATGTTAATAATTACTATACAACCCAAATACTTCCTTTTGCTTAATTCATTTTTTTGTTTTTTTACAATTTTAGAGTGTACAAGTAACTACAGTAGCATGTAAGTATAGCTTTTGGTCAGTTATTTATTATGGCAAAATTCTTGTAACTTTTTTTGTGTGTGTGTCTGTGTGTGTGTGTAAGAATACAAGAGTGTTCAGCAACACTAACCCAGTCAGCCTATCAACATTTATTTTGCGATAATAACCAGCTGACTTTACATTATATACTTATTTAACGTTATTTATCAGATAATTCACTAAAAAAAGAAAGAAAGAAAAAATCATCCTTCAAAATCATTTCTAATCATGCCACTGCCGCCAACTGACCAATCAGAATCAAATGGGTTCATTAGCTGCTATAGGGAAATAACAAGAAGAATAACAGCAGTAAATGGTAAAACTGTTTGCACTACAAACCAGCCTGTTCATAATTAGTACAATACATTAAAATAATATGACAATACACACCAATTTGCAATATCAAGCAGCAAAACAAGCTGTTTTGTATAGGTAAAAATAGCTGGATGCAGATGAGACCAGAAGCCAAACCCAAAAGATTTTTTACAATGGATACTCAATACCTTAAAACCAAATATGAATCTGGATCAATTATTTTTGTTAACACTTTTAATTTATTTTTAGAGAACACTGCTGTTTTGAAGGAAAAAATATGGATGTAAACAAGATTTAGAGCACATTAATCATTGTTTGAGCATTCATGAAGTGAACTGTTGTCACTCATAATAAAGCAATGAGGTCACCAAGAGAGGAAAACATTGGACATTTGTTCTTTATTGTTTCATCTGTCAGTCTCATCTGATTTTTTTTCTGTATTCTTGAGAAAACTGTATTTAGAAGTAGAACACCATTGGCACACTGACACACTTGTGTTCAAAAGCATTTTTGTGTCATAATATGATAATTTTACATATTCATCAGGAGAAATTTTATTTGAAATTGATTTTTCTGGCAGAAAAAAAAAGAACATCACCATTAGGTGAATTAATATCATTAACATCAAGAAAACTGTTTTTATAATTCTGGAGAAATTAACACAAACATTTTCTCAATCAGAGAGTGTAAACATTTAGATACAACATTTTTATGCACATGTACATTTTTTGATATTAGCTAATTTGCTTCTCATTTGCTTTGTCGGTTATGGTCAAAACCTTTACCAAAATTGAACCTATAAAGGTTTAAAGTATTCAGCACTTCTGAATGATTGGCAGTTTTTCTCTTAGGTAAAATAACAAGAATATTTATGCTTTGGAAAGAGCCACCACAGTGAAACGGAGCTCCTGGGGATCACGTGCCATGAACTTCTTGCAGACCTCTGCAGAATCCTGTAGATCAGGCGAAAACATAGCCAAATGCATAAAACCGGTCCCCCAATCCACAACTGTTAAAACTATGTCCACAAACAAAACAACTTGCACATATACATGAATACATAACCCATGAATGAGAAAAATCCCACCTCAAGAAAAGTGTCCTCTGTGGTTTTCCCATGAACAATTGGAAAAGGTTTGCGTCCATCTGAAACATATGAACAAAATATGAACACCTGTAATATATCCCTTCACAACACTGCGCATGATAATTATATATCTCTAAATTTTGTGTGTAGAACTGATAAGCACCTACAACAATGAGAAAAATTTAATGTACCTACCCAGTTCATATAAATGTCCCTCAACGTTTACAAAGGCGATAAAATGTAAATCCACTTTTTCATCTAAACTTGGAGCCTATAAGGGTGAGCGGAGTAAATAATTAGCATTTTAGAATTTTCCAATGACACTTTAACAGTAATAAAAAAGCAGAACTGAGATTCAACACAATGACAATGCTAAAGTTCTCAGAGTCAGAGAAAAAGAAGGTCATTAAGAATTAACAGAGCGTCTCAGTCCTGTGGAAAGAAGTGAAACCAGATTGGAAGGGTCTTAATGGTTATACTGTAGGTAGATGCGACTGCGTCAACAACTCTCACAAGACAATAGGATAGACTGAGTTGACCTAAGAAAAAAGCAGGGCAAGACTTGATTTTGTCTATTGATTAGATTTAGTGTGAAAGACAGGTTGCAGGAAGTGACGTATTATTGTCCCATCCTCGCACACATCATCAGAGGGTGAGGAGAAGTTTATGTTTTGATTAAGGATTAAGAGTACATGGGAAAAAAAAAAAAGTACATGGATAAATGTCACAGAAAACTCTTGAAAGATTAATGTTATTTAAAAAATCCACACATGTTTTGGACTATGGGGGGGCACCATTATTTGATAATGAGCTACTGGTGCAACACAAAATACTAATACGATGCCACATTGTGTGGCATTTGGTTGTAATTTTCAGTGGAATGGCAACAAGAGAAGTGATTAAGTCTTCACTGCTTTCCTTGCAATAAGAAGATGAGAAAATGAATGGGAAGATGCCTGTGAACGAAGAAAACTTCCTAAACTCCTAAAGACTTGTGTCTTGTTCTCTCCACTTTAGCCCTGACGCCTCTGAGGCTTTTAGTAGAACACCAGGGGTGTTTAGACTCCTTGTCGATGGTATGGTATTTGGTTTAATCCTATGCTTGGATCCATCGCCACCTGTAAGCTCTTTCAGTAGCTGTGATCATTGTATCAGTATTTTATTTTCCGAGTTGTGTTGTGGTAAAAATAGCAACAGGTAATGCCAGTAGCTCACTGAGTACAACTATTTCTCGTTTTAAACAACGTAAATCTTTTATGAGTTTTCTACTACATTTTTCAGTAAGTTATATTAAGCCATACAAGTCTTAATGTTTTCAACATGTTCCAATTTTCTGGTACTTCAACATCAAAAAAAAAAACAAAAAAACATACACACATTACATGGAAAATTCATCAGTGGGATAAAACTTCAAGATGTATGCAAATACTTGGTACTGTTTTGAATGCTGTTTTAACAACTACTCTGTATTTAGCAAATACCAACCTCTGTTTGTCCTTCTTGAGCGCTTGACTCATGTGTTACTCGGATACTCTGAAAACACAAAAACATCAGTACCATGAATAAAAGTTCAGTTCTGTTAATTCCTTCAGGGCCATTCAGTTGCACCAAAAACAATACTTTATCACCTCATCTTTTTCAAGGAAAGCAGCCTTTTCTTCTGGGCTCATCTTTGTAGACTGCAGTAAAAATGCCTTAAGCGGTGAATTGGGTTCTATATAAAAAAAAAAAAAGAACGTGCAACACACAAGTACATTGAACATACAAATTAACTACAGATATTTTTCAAAACAGGGGAAATCACTCCAAAAAAAATAAAATAAAAAAAAACATAATTAACACTGATACTTACCAAACTCCAGATGCCTTTGATTGTTTGCCACAGCATGAATTAGCCCTATTGTACCACAAGCATTGCCGATGGTTTGTTTCATGAAGTACACATCCGAGGACACCTCTTGTCCTTGTGCCTTAATTTTTGCCTCCTCCTCCTGTCTAAAGGTTTCATACTACATTGAGGAAAAAAATATTACTAAAATTTAATCTACAGTAAATATGACACAATGCAAGAAAATTAAATAATAACTACTATTACTACTACTACTACTACTACTACTACTAATAATAATAATAATATTAATAATAATACATATTTGCAAAAATGACAAAGATGCTTAAATAATCTGACTTATTAGAATCTAATTATGAATATAAAATTAGCTCCTTCAGGACATAGCAGTACAGGAAATGCAATCACACAAATTACTAATATTTTAAGTCAGTTACACAAAAGTGTAAAATTGGTCTAATTTAATTCCAAAAAATACAAGGATAGAGATGCAATGGCCCACAGGTTTGCATAACTACTACAATTTGTCACATCCTGTGTCATGCTGAAAACTAACTGCTCTCTTAAAAAAAAAAAAAAAAAAAAAAAAAAAAAAATCATTCACAGGTTTATGTATTTTGTATTCTAATTACTTAACCACATAATAAAATTGGTAGATTATAAATTCAAACCAACTAAACAAAATGCTCAAATCCTCAAAAATATCATTAGAAGTGCTGGGGCTGCGATATTCAGTTAAAATGAAAATCTTGTCATTAATTACTCACCCTCATGTCGTTTTAAACACGAACGACCTTTGTTCATCTTTGGAACACAAATTAAGATATTGTGATCAAATCCAAGAGCTTTCTGACCCTGCATAGACAGCAATGCAACTGACATGTTCAAGGCACAGAAAGGTAGTAAGGACATCAATAAATTAGACCATGTGACATCAGTGGTTCAACCTTAAATTTTATGAAGCTCCAAGGGTTCTTTTTCTGTGTCGTGGTACTGTCGTGAATACGTGTTGAAAACTAACACGGAAGAGGAGAAATTGTTGAATAAAGTCGTTATTTTGGTTTCTTTGCGCACAATACAGGTGCATCTCAATAAATTAGAATGTCGTGGAACAGAATGTCGTACTGAAATTTATTTCAGTAATTCAACTCAAATTGTGAAACTCGTGTATTAAATAAATTCAAATGCACACAGACTGAAGTCTTTGGTTCTTTTAATTGTGATGATTTGGCTCACATTTAACAAAAACCCACCAATTCACTATCTCAGCAAATTAGAATATGGTGACATGCCAATCAACTAATCAACTCAAAACACCTGCAAA
>JAHKKF010487151.1:0-10995 GCA_019740295.1 Labeo calbasu | reverse complement strand
GCTAAGCACTGGAAAGAAAGTTCTGCCGGTTTCTGTTCCTGCTCATTATTCTATAAAAATGTGTTTAAACGAAGTTAGGGGTGAAAACCTTTGAACAGGATGAAGATGTCCAAATGTTTCTTATTTTGTTGAAATATCTTTTTTTTTTTCCATTTAGTACTGCCCTTCGGAAGTAACAGAAGATACTTACATGTTTCCCGGAAGACAATTTAAGTATAATATACCCCCCCCCCAAAGCTTGTCAGATGTCAGCTGGTAAAATGTATTGTGTCTGGATATATTCTCCCTCCTGAAAGGAATAAAAGAGAAATGAAAAAGGCTTTGCAGGGCTAACATGTAATATAACTGAGAAGGGGAACAAAGAAGCTATATGTTGTCATGGTGACCAGACATATAGTGAGAAAAAATGTAAGAAAAAAAAAAATCTTATTCATTTACAGCATGTTCTTCACAGTTGGCTGGTTCCTTGAGCAACCTGTTAAAAGTGCATCAGGATCTCATTTGTGTGTATGGCAGTGTGATTGGATTTGGATGCTGTATTATCTGGGCGTCCCAGTCACTGGAGTGTAATTGAGTTCAGTTGGCTGCTGTGAGGAGGATAACATACAAATTTCACTTTGGCTTGAGAGGGACTGATTTATTCATCCAATTCGGTGTGACAGATCCCCATATATGCAGTTTATCATGTCGAATTTCTGATGTAAAATTAATCAAGGCATTTTCCCACTCTCACATCTGACTTGCTGGGTGAAAATATGAAGCTTATATATGATGCTTCATGTATAATGTGAAGAGTGCATGTAATAAATTGGGTGCTGTGAGACATTCAGACATTCATGATCCCACCTACTCGCCATCAGTCACATACAGAGAAATTACATTTACACAGAGTGCTTGTAGCAAATAAAAGAGCCTAGAAGATCAGAGAAGAAGGGACTTTATGTAATTGCCAGTTATATTGACTGTAATTACAGAGCCTTGCCAATTTTATTAGTTATGTTTACACAGGGCCTAGTAATTTGTTAAGAATTCAACTCATAGCTTAGCTGGACTAAAACGTGTTAATGAATGATCCAAAAGAAAATCTATGCATTCTTATTTATGGTTTTTTTGTGTTAAGATAGCAACATGACAAGGAAGTTTTCTTGGCATAATTTTAGATATTAAAATATATTAGTCAGTTTTTGAAAGAAGTTTATCTCATTAAGGCGGCATTTATTTGATCAAGAATACAGTAAAACAGTAAAACTGTGAAATATTATTGCAGTTTAAAATGTTAAAATGTTAAAATATTTTAAAATATGATATTAAAGCTGAATTTTCAGCATCATTACTCCAGTCTTCAGTGTCACATGATTATTCAGAAATCATTCTAATATGATGATTTGCTGCTCAAGAAATGTTTATTAAGGGTGAGGGTAAATGACCATTTTCATTTTTTGGGTGAGCTATTGCTTTAATATTTTGTGGAAACTGTGATACATTCACTTTTAGTTAGGATTCTTTCATGAAAAGAAACTTCAATAGAACCACGTTTATTTGAAAAAGAAATCTTTTGTAACATTATAAATACCTTTACTGTTGTTTTTTGTCTATTTGCTGAATAAAACAAGGGGTTAACTTATAACTAAACCAGTTCTGAAAAACATTATTTTAATGATAGATATTTAAAAGTTGCAGTGTATTGTAAATAATTGATTAATAAGTAATATTTCATTCTTTTATAGATTCTCAGAATGCTCTAATTTACCCAAAAGTTGACAGTGAAAACCTTTAAGAAATGTTTTTTTTTTTTTTTTGTGCTTAGGCATTGTGTTGCTGTGTGGGGGTGTTTGAATATAGGGACATTGCAAGAACTGGGGGAAAAAAACAGAAATTATATATGCAACATTTAAATAATCCTTCAACTACAGTTGCATAATGTCAGTCTTTGGTAATGTTTACAGACTGTCGTTTGTCCTTTCTGAAAGGCATTATCCTCATGAAGGACAGAGTCAAACACAAACAAATACTTATTTCTACCTCCACCTCTGCCTCCACCTCCACCTTCACCCACAGTTCAAAAAGGACAATCAGTACTCCTTCATAAATGTAAGGTTATTGTTTTTTGGTTAAGATAAGTTGGCCATGCGTCTACACATAGACGAAAACACAATGCTGCTACTGTCAGGCCATCGAAATAAAATCATCTTATTTACCTCTTTCTTTTGCTGTGCAGTCTCAGAAACAAGTAAATATTCACAATTTATGATTAAATACTAAATCATATGTATTTTGCGATAAAATGCATGGACATGGACCTCTCTTCAAATTCACCATGAAATGACATTAACAACCCATTTTATTTATGTAACATTTGAATCAGGACAATTCAACAAGTGTGTAGGACTAATTTCTTATACAGGTTTATCGCAAGCCACCGTTGCTAATTCCAAAATGTCATTTTAGAATTTCTGTGTGTGTGCAAGTGTATGTGTCTGTAGTACTGTATGTGTGTGCATGCAGAGAGAGAGAGAGAGAGGGAGAACGAAAGTTTAATTTAGTGGGAAAATATGGAAATCGTGTATCATTTTGTATCAAGTTTTCATATTTGTTTGCTTGGTGAGAGTATTTGGTTCATTTGCAGTTGTGAGGACATTTGAAATAACTGCAATATTTTGGCAAAGTGATGGAACTACTTCATGCATCACAAGGAGGTATAACAGATATGTTTAATGTCATAGAATAAAACATGAAAACATCTTGAGTTTGTATTACCCACAAAGCTTATTTAAGGCATTTAACCAAAAACCCAGCGACTTCAGGATGATGGAGCCAGAAATGCTACAATGCTAACTTGTTTCCAGGTTTCGGTCTACAAAAATGTGTCATCCCTGCAGCACTCCATTTCTTTCAAATGTTCGTCAACCAACCAAAATAATAATATTCACAGATGAATTGACAATGATGAAAATAAATGAAGTTCCAAATCATTCAGTCCTGTCAATCATCATTACAAGCTTACATACAAAGCCTTGCGAAAGTATTCATACCCCTTTCATTTTTTCTTTACGTTTTATGTTGCAGCCTTGTTAACCAGTTTTAAATAACTTTTTTCACATCAATCTACACATATACCATAAAGACAAAGCAAAAAACAGATTTGTGACATCTTTGCAAATTTATTACAAAAAAAATGAAAATAAGTACATTGCATATGTATCTGCCGTTCTTCTCCTCACAAGCTCTGTCAGCTCGCATAGGGGCAGACACACATTTTCAGGTTTCTCCAGAAATATTTGATTGAGTTCAAGCCCAGGCTGTGGCTGGGCCACTCAAAGTCATTCACAGAGTTGTCTATAAGCCACTCTTGCTGTGTGCTTAGAATCATTGTCCTGTTGGAAGGTGAACCTTCTGCCCAGTCTGAGGTTCTGAATGCTCTGGACTGGGTTTTCATTGAGGCTTTCTCTATATTTTGCTGTGTTGAGCTTTCCTTCTACTCTAGCAAGTCCCTCAGTCCCTTTGGCTGAAAAACAGCCCCACAGCATGAGGCTGCTACCAGCACACTTTAGTGTTGGGATGATACTGAGTTGTGGAATTGAGGTTAATCAGACCAGAGAATCTTGTTCCTTATAATCTGAGAGTTCTTTAGGTGCTGTTTTGCAAATTCTAAGTGTTTTTTCATGTGTTTTCACTGAGGAGAGGATTGAGTTTGGCCACACCGCCATAAAGACCGGATTGGTGGAGTGTTGGAGTGATGTTTGTCCTTCTGTACATTTCTCCCATCTGCATACATGATCTTGGAGCTTAACTGGAGTGACTCTCAGGTTCTTGGTCACCAGTCTAACCAAGGCCATTCTCCATCAATTGCTCAGTTTGGCCAGGATGCCAGCTCTAGGGAGAGTCCTAGTTGTTTCAAACTTCCTCCATTATGGATAATGGAGGCTACATGTTTCTGTGAACCTTCAATGCAGCAGAATTTTTTTCTAAACTCTACCTCAGAACTGTGCCTTAACACAATCCTGTTTCTGAGCTCTACAGGCAGTTCTTTTGACCTCGTTGCTTGGTTTTTGCTCTGATATGCATTTTCATTTCCAAATCATACCCATTCAACTGAATTTGCCACAGGTTAACTCCAATTGAAGTGTAGTAAATTTGTGAAGTTGTTACAAATCTGTTTTTTTCTTTTTTTTTTGCTTTGTCATTATGGTGTATGGAGCAGATTGATGCAGAAATGAAAAGGTATGAATACTTTTGCAAGGCACTGTAAGCAGTACTCATTGGACTGTCCCAGTCTCCCATCTACTCCTTTATTTCTTGGGGGGTTAAACTTGGAGCTAAAGCCAAGCCTCAAGTTCAAGCCTCCATTTAGGACAGCAAGCCAAGTTTGTTTACCATTAACCATCAGGACTGGATGACAAGGCAAACTTGTGAATTAAATGTTAACATTGTGAAACACCATTTTTACAACGGACGCATTTTTCTTGACAGCTCACATATATGTCCCTGTGCCTGTCTCACTTTCTCAGGTAGGGAAGATACGCAGAACTGCAGCACGAAAACGGGAATACCACGTTTTGTTCATGGTTATCACCACCGTGGCGTGTTACCTTTTGTGCTGGATGCCTTATGGTGTCGTGGCCATGATGGCTACATTTGGCCGACCAGGAATCATCTCACCCGTGGCAAGCGTGGTGCCCTCTCTCCTCGCCAAGAGCAGCACGGTCATCAACCCGCTCATATACATCCTGATGAACAAACAGGTAACAGCACTAACTAAATCATATCATGTATTTCATATGTGACCCTTGACCACAAAACCAGTCATAAGTAGCACTGGTATATTTGTAGCAACAGGCAACAATTTTATTATATTTTAATAATATTATATAGGTAAAAATTATCGACTTTTACTTTTATGCCAAAAATCATTAGGATAATAAGTAAAGATAATGTTCTATAAAGACATATTCAGCTTTATTCAGCTTTCAGATGATGTAAAAAATTAACCCTTATGACTGGTTTTGTGGTCCAGGGTCACATATACGGTAACGGAGGCTGAAAACTGGTTGAGGCTGGTATTTTAGTAATTTTTTTTTTTTTGGTCAAATTTCTTACAAAAGAAACAAGAAACTGACAAGTAGCACACACAGTATGTTACTGGGTCAAGTAAAGGTCGAGGTTTTATTATCGAAACAATGGTCAAAAGAATACACAAACATTTAGTGGTTTAAAAATGAATTCAAATGCCAAATGTGTATTAACATATGAAGAAATAAACATTATAAAACATCCCATGGCTTTTGAAAGTGAACTGGCCTGTAATAGACAATTGCAGATATTTACAGTTTAAAGATCAAGACTTTCACAGATAACATTAATAGACGACAAAAAAAAAATAAATAAAAAATAAAAATAAAAAAAAGAGGTTGTGGTGCAGAATTACAAAAAGAAGAAGAAGAAGAAAAAAAAAGGAAATTTAATAGGTAATTTCAAAAGAAGGAAAGGTATAGAAGGAGAAAAGGAAATGTATAGAAGGGAAAGTAAAGTACATTTTAAAAACGCAGAAAGGAACGTTGGCACAGATACACAGCACCACAAATATAGTACCATTCAAACATTTTTTCTCTCTCTCCCTCTCACACACACACACACACTTATTAAAACAGCACATTTGGCACAGTCCTGTTAATTTGTACTGTGCACATCTATGACACAGCACTGAAATTCGCCAGTGAAATCACCTGCATTTCCTCTTTGCTTTAACAAAGACTGTATGCTCAAAACAAACCTAAACCTAGAGACCCAGCTCACATTTCCCATTACAGGCTAAATCCTACTGTTTCTAGAACTGCAAAGTTATTTACCATGAATATTAACAAGCCCTGCTTTCCGACACATGCTCTGTGCACCGTAATGTACAACCCCCCACCCACTCCCCAAAAGTAGTCATATTACCCCATGACATTAAAAAACAAACAATTTACAGTAAATACTTCAAATAATACTCCTAAAATGGCCACATCTCCAGTCACCTCGTCTTGCGTCAGTGAGCAATAAGGACTGGGTTTGTGCCGCCAAAACACCTCTTGTTAAAGGCTTAGGAAAAAAGACATTCACAGAGGAAGGACAAACAGCTCTGCCTCTGATCGTAAAACGAGACTAAAAGACTAAAGAGAAAGCAGAAGGCAGAGTTTTAGTCCTTCCAGAGGTCACATGACCAACTGGCCACATTGATTAAACAAGTGTCAGGCAGGGCCATGGCCTGAAGGTTAGTGTACATTACCGTTCAAAATTTCGGGGTCTGGTTTTTATTAAACATTAAAAGAGACAGTAAATATGTGAATAATGTCACAAAAGATTTCCATTTCTCATAAAAGCTGCTCTTTTCAATTCAAAGAATCCTGGAAAAAAACTATCATGGTTTCCAGAAAATGATTAATGTGATTTAATGGTGTTATCACTTTTGACCAATAGGTGGCACTGTTATCAAACTGATATGGTGTGTTCAGTGTGCGGTGACGATGACACACACAAAGTTTGGTGTCAATATGTCAAAGCTTTGCAGAGATAAAGCCTCAGAGTCATTTTGGCATCATGGCTCAAATTTGTTGCGTTGCTATACAAAAATGGTTTCGTCTATCAACACAAAATCCATAACTTTATGTCAGCACAGTCTGAAGATGATCTGAGTCGATTTTGGTCTAGGACGAGTTTAAAAAGTAGGTTTTCAACAAATCAACATGGTGGACAGGAAGTTCAGACCACTATGGCACAATTGGTATCCATGTTCTCGGCATTAACCAAGGAATATTTTGAGACCAGTTTTACCAGTATTACAATAAGCTAATGTAGTCAAAAGTTATTAGCGGTTTTGGAAATTTCATTATTAATGGTTAATGAATGGCTTATCACTTTTGACCAATAGGTGGCGCTGATACCAAAATGATGTGACTTGGTCAGTGTGAGGTGTTTGATGCGTTAAACGATAACCGTTTTGTATACTGACACGAAAACCACAATTTTTTGTGAGCATTGTCTGAAGATGATCCGAGTCCAATTTAGTAAAAATCAGACCAACGTTCTAGGAGGAGCTGAAAAAAAATTAGGTTTGAACATTAATCAAAATGGCGGACAGGAAGTTCGGACAATTTTGGCATAATTAGTATCAATGTTCTCAGGATGACCCAAGGAATATATTGAGGTGTCATCACAATAGGCCAATTTAATCAAATGTTATTAGCATTTTTTGAGATTTCCTTATAACTTTTGGCCACAAGGTGGCACCTCCCTAAAACTTTGAGTAGCATCAGGGCATGGTATCGAAGACATGCCGAGTTTCGTAACGATATGTCAATGAGTTTGTAAAATATTGCATTTTACGATAAAATTCAATATGGCCAACACTCAAAATGGCTGGCATGGGAAAATTAGGGCAGCGTCCGAAAGCTCTAAAATGCCTCCTTCGGAGGCAGCATTCCAAGACAGGAAGGCATAAAGGCATGTCCTGGCATTCAAATTCTGCTTCACTTCCTGTCTCCGGAGGTACCTTCTTCTGATCGAATTTTGAAGGCAGCATAGATGTATCCTTCGCTGTCTTCGATTTCACACAATCCTGTGCGTGCGTCATATAGGCTATATAAATAAATATATTCTGGTGAAATTAGACTTGTTACTTTATATAATAGTTGAAATCTTGACCATGATAAACTATGAATCGTAATGGTGTAAAAAGGAGCATAAATAATATTGTTTGTAATAATATTATTTAATAAAATATGTTAAAAGGGTTCAAATGAGTAGTCAATAAGAATAATATTTACAATATACTACCAATAATAACAAAACAGCCACTAATAACAATGTTCTGCAATATTACTTGCATCAGTGCTTTTATTGTTTTAAGCAAAAAGTAGCCGTCTCAGTCGTCTTCTCCGACGCACAGACCTTAGATGGAGTAATGACATCGAGGTCTTTATGTATTATTAAAGCATTTATACATAACTAACTGTATAAGATCGTTTTTCTCCAAAATCTACAACTTAACCATTAGGTAACCTATCAACGGCGTCACGTTCCGCTGCTTCTGAAGTCCGTCCGAAACTGTTCCTGGAGTTGCCTTCGCAGCCTTTGAAGTCATTGCCTGATAAGGCAGCGAGGCAGCAAGTCAGCTGACTAGGCTTTCGGACGCAGCCAAGGTATCATTCGACTTGGTTGTGATTTTTGGCCAAACCATTCAAAAGTTATAAGCAAAAATCCCCTGACCACTAGGTGGCGCTGCTCCAAAACTGTGCAGGTAGCCTAAGGCCATACTTGTTATAACACACACCAAAGTTTGGTCTCAATACACCAAACCGTTGAGATCTAGCCTTACATCTATTTTTTGCGTGCGATTCGTTGAATTCGGTTACACGTTATTCGAGAACAGTTTGACTAATCAACTTGAATTCCAAAACATTGGTCTGAAGATGATCTGAGGCAATTTTGGTGAAAATCAGACAAACCGTCTAGGACGAGTTCGAAAAAGTAGGTTTTTCGAATTATTAAAAATAAACGGTTCAAAAGTTATTAGCATAAATGAGTGAAATTTTGGACAAGTGGTGGCACTACAGAGTTTGAGTTAGAGACTCCAAACTTCCTGTGGTTAATATTGAGACTGCCCTCTATCGATGTGCCAAATTTCATAACTTTCCCACAAGCGATTCTATGGGTGGCTATAGACTCGAACGGAGGAAACGAATATTAAGAAATCCAACGATTACTTCTGTGCTTGGCCCCTAAATATTAGTGTTTTTACTGTATGTTTGAGCAAATGTAATGACCCCAAATGTTTGAACGGTCGCTAATGCATACGCTCTCCCAAGAGTCATTTCCTTTTCACTACCAGTCATTAAAACGCGTTTTAATTGGACATTAAAAAAAGTCCAATTTAATCATCCGTCACAGACTGGAGGCAAATGCGACCGGTCACATGTCTGACAACCACGGCCAGCCCAACATCGAGTCATATTGAAAAGACGACACACTGCAGGTTTAGCTGCTTTAAACCAGTCGTGAAATTTGTACATCCAAACCTAATTTTGTATTCCACAGTAAAACAAAAAAGGTCACTCTTCTGTTTCTCTACATCTACAATCCCCCAACATGGGGAAACAGGACAGAGTAAAGGTCAAATATTAGCTTTACACATCTCGGCCTATCGTAGGACTAGAAGGAAGATGAAATATTCCACCCTGGTGAGAGTATGGTGAGCTCCTGAGTGAAATCATCAATACTAGTTTTACTTCTACAATACACAACAGCGATTAAAACAGACGTTAGCTCTCCTCACCAGAAAAATCCGCTTGCGAAAGTGTTCCGTCTTAATTAAAATGGCACACATTGAAACAATGCACACGAGTAAATAACAAACCTTCAAGTTTTCCCTCCGTTAGAAAAGTCCGACCACAAAGTGAATCGCTAACTGTACATTTAAGAGAAGACGACGCAAAGATGCACTAGTAATTCATTCGCTTTTAAAGACGACTCCAGCCAGAGTCAAGAAAACCTCTTGATTTTAGGGGCTACGAGACATTAAAAACCTCACGACTGTACTTGTTATATTGCCAGCAGCCTTAAAGTCCCAAATAAGATTTACAGTGCTGCATTGAGTCCACAGTACAAGCAATCAAACCCTTATTCAACAATAACCATTTTTTGTAAACCACCTGTCTTGACAGGCTTTTCAAAGTATAAAACGGCTAGAAGAGAATCAAATAAACCACGGTCACATTCAAAAGCTCCTTCAAGCTGATTTTAGTAACGGGTACTTTTAAAACCTTAAAACCCTATTATTTCATTTGCCACAGTTCAGGGAGACGTTCTGGAAGAGCAAAGTATTCTCAAAGAGGCTTGTGAATGTGGCAAAATGTATATTACAGCAGAAAACGACACCTAATTTACAAAAAAAACAATCAGTATGGCGAGAAGCTTTAAATCTGTCAGTATCTGAAAAACAAAGTCTATGGACAGATTAATAAAGCTCACTTTTAGTCCGAGAATAATTCTAGCCTATGTGCTAAAACTTATGTGTGAAACCAGTGTAGCTTTCAGTGTTCATGACTTCTAATACTTTCAACCCTGTGAAAAACAGAGTTTCATTAAAAACAATAAAAGTAATAAACCAAATACTGTTTTTGATGGCTTTTAACACCACACGAATATCCACGGATCTAAAACGCTTTTCTCACGACGTGTCTATTGCTGTTCTGACCATCTTTATTTAAGCTTAGGCTCAGGAAATGCATTTTTGAGTGAACTACAGCAGAACGTTTTGTCCCGCAGAACACCATCTATAGTCTGTACAACAACAACAATGTCGGTTCTCAGTGCAGTCCTGTGTCCGTCTGCAGATGTCTTTTGCTTTACAAAGGCCGTTATTGCATCTTTCTGTTCAGGGCTCACAGTGGACGTTCTTGAATCCGGGGAGCGTGACCTTGCCTTTCCGTTTGAGGTCGTCCTCGGAGCCGATGTTCACGCGCTGGATGAGCATCTTCTCGTAGAGCAGGGGGTGGTACGCACCCACAGTGCAGGCGGCGTCGTAGTAGCGCTCGTGGTAGTGGCACAGGTCCGTCTGTCGCAGTGAAGGAATGTACTCGTAGACGTGAACCTCTTCACATAAGGACATCATCAGCAGGATGCCTGAAAGACACAAAAGTGGACATTAATAAAGCAGCAAGAAATTGATTTTTTTCTTCTTTTTATGACTTCATTTTTTAAATAAATGTATTAAAAAAAAAAAAAATTATATATATATATATATATATATATATATATTATTAGAAATCATGGAGGGGTCTACAATTTTCAGCATAGGTGCATTTCCACTGTGAGAGACAGAATCTAAAAATAAAAATCCAGAAATCACATTGTATGATTTTTTTTTAACAATTTATTTGTGAATTACTGTGTCAAATAAGTATTTGATCACTTGCTTATCAGCCAGATTTCTGACCCTCAAAGACCTGTTATTTTGCT
>JAHKKF010487141.1:0-12400 GCA_019740295.1 Labeo calbasu | reverse complement strand
ACGACTGAAGACAGAAAGACATGAACATCTTGGATGACAAGGGGGTGAGTAAATTATTTGTGAATTGTTGTTCTGGAAGTGGACTTCTCCTTTAAGGCCACCTAATATAAAGTGGGACTGAATATTTAATTCCTCAAATTTAAAGGAGTTTATTTAAAACAAATCAAACAAATCATATCTGAATTATTTTTCTACTAAATTAAAACATTTAAGATTTTAACATTCAACTACCTAACATTCAGCATTTCATTTAAATTATATATGATCATTATTATTTTATTATAATATCATTTATTTAAATAATCATTTAACAAATTTAACTTAAAAGTATATTAAATAAACATAATAATAGGGTAACGGCACCCCCTAGGAAAAAAAAATGTACTTTTCACTGTTCCCAAAGTGTATGATTGCAGAAAAATACATAAGTTTATATTGAACGTTTATGGAGCAACAGATTTTGTGTGAAAATTAATCATACAAGGTGGCAAGGGAGGCCTTTTACTCCACACACGGGGTAAAAGGCTCACAGTATTGATGCAAATACTTTAGATAAAATGTTTTTTTTAAAAAATGTATAAATTAATACTTGTTCAAAACAATCACTTTAGCGAAGTTTGAACTATTTTATGCTTATTTTGATTTATAAAAATAGTTATTTTTTGTTCAATAAATATACTGTCATTAAAATTATGTCAATTTAAAACTTATATTTTAAAATACAGAATTTTTTTTTTTTTTTTTTACAAGATTCTGAAAGCATTGAAGGAGATCCCATAATAATTTAATATAGATTTACAGTAGTAACAACAAATTATATTTTATTATATGATACTATGTTTTTAAATATGAGGGTCTCATTCTTAACATGGTAATAATTTCTAAGATGGACACCCAACATAATATATATTTACCATCTGAATCTAACAATGTCATGTCAACAAATGGAAAAGTCAGCCTTCTATTAATTATCATGTTAATTATTGTGCATTTTAGCCCTAACAGCAGGGTCACTTTTTACTCCAAATACCATACTTTTACATATTCATTCTTTTCGGAAAAACTGCTGTTTTACTTATCTTAAACAAAACTGAAAATCATTAAGAAGACCTTTGTCTCAAGATATATTGAATAATTTTAACAATTCTCATTTGCTACTTAAAACTACAACATTTTTAAAAACATCAAATATTAGATAAAGTAAGCACAGAATCGACTTCGTGCAGCTGCGATCACATCAAGGATCAGACAATTTTGCATGTGTATGTTGAAAAACGGATGTTTTGGAAAGTGCTACACAACGTTTTTCAACCATCTAGTGGTTTAGAGGAAAATAATATCAAAGGCGCCTTTAGCCCCGTTCTACCATATATATTATGCGCTAAGATCTAATTCCCTCTTATTTGTTAACTTAAGAAGATAAACCAAACATTTGTGCATCTGAAATCTCTGCATTAGCAGGCATGAAAGTGGGCTAATTGGAATAAACAAACAAAAGCTAAACAAAGAACAAAACTCATATTTCTTATTAGCAGCCAGTGGGCCAAGAAAAAGATCCTAAATGAAAATAATCTGATTTGAGTATATGACATGTCAAAAAAAAAAAACATTGACAGAATACCTCCAATATGTGGTTTTATTACATCATAAATGCATTATGATATTCATTTTTGTTTAGACAAGCAAGCAATCAAATAAATAAATAAATCACTTATGAAAATTTTAGTGTTGATTTGGCCGTTTCACCCTGAAGGGGTTTCTTTAGGTTGCACTGAGATTGAAACACACTGATATGTTGGTCTTGTGAAAGGCTAGATGCTAGTCAGCGTCGGCAGAGATGTTAGTATTCGTCATACATATCTCCCTCTGCATTTTTTAACACAGAACCTCTTTTCACCCCTGCAGCTTCACATAACATCTTACCTCGCTGTTGAATGCCATCAGTCACGTCTTGTCGCCTGTACTCTTGAAAGCTTTAACGCAACAGTGTTGACCCCTCTCAATATTCAATATTAAAAGGATGAGTCTAGCTCTCATGTTGTTTGAAATCAGAGTTTTCTTTCTCTGTGGAACTTGAGCAGAAAGTCAAAAGTCAAAATTATGAGAAGTTCAAAATATTACAGTCAATTACACAATGAAACTGTTAGAAACAATTAAAACAACAAAACAATCTAACAAAAACTGATCTTAAACCAAAAACAGCCATTAATCTTGTAACTGCAAACAATTACATTTATATTAAACATCGGTAAATGCAATAAAACATTTACAAACATGATAAACACTATTCCAAAATCCATGCAAAACATCATCCTTCACATGTCCAAAAATGTTTGTTTGGGCACTGCACGCTGATTTACCAGCGGACCTTTTAAATTGAGCAGTGTAACTTTTAGTTTGATGTTAGTTATTATGATGCTGTCATAATAAAATTCTCCACCAGATTTACTGTGCTGCACGCAAGTTCAGGCTAACTCAAAAACGTACGTACACGAGCTGACACCTGACGTAAAATTTGATCGCTGTGCGTTCGATTTGTAAATGACGCCCTATGAAACTAAACAAAAATAAGCTAAACAAAACAATAGTACAATGAAACAAAAATGAACCAAACTAAACAGAACAAAACACAGCACAGCATGACAACACTAAACAAACCTGAAAAACAGCACAACAAAACAGCACAGCATAATGAAACAAAACAAAAACAAACAAAACAAAACAACAGTACAACAAAACGACACAAATGAAACAAAAAAACAAACCAAACTAAACAACAGTACAACAAAACAGCACAGTACAATGATACTAAATAAAAACAAACTAAAAGCAACAGTACAGCAAAGCAGCACAAATGAAACAAAAAACAAACCAAACAACAGTACAACAAAACAGCACAATGAAATTAAACTAAAACAAACTAAACAGTACAACAAAACAGCACATCATAATGAAACTAAACAAAAACAAACTAAGCTAAACAACAGTACAACAAAAACAACATAGCACAATGTAACTAAAAAAACTAACAAAACAACAAATGAAACAAAAACAAACTAAACAACAGTATAACAAAACAGCACAACACTAAACGAAAACAAACTAAACTGAACAAAGTATAATGATACTAAACAACAACAAACCAAACAAAGCAATAGTACAACAAAACAGCACAAAAGAAACAAAAAACAAGCCAAAGCAAAAGTACAACAAAACAGCACAAATTAAATACAGTACAGAAAACAGCACAGCATGACAACACTAAATGAAAACAAACTGAACTGAACAACAGTACAACAAAACAGCACAAATGAAACAAAAGACAAACCAAACTAAACAACAGTCGAACAAACAAACAGCACCTAACAAAAACAAACAAAACAAAACAACAGTACAACAAAACAGCACAAATGAAACAAAAAACAAACCAAACTAAACAAGTGAAACAAAAAACAGCACAGCACAATGAAACCTAACAAAATCAAACAAAACAAAACAACAGTACAACAAAACAGCACAAATGACACAAAAAACAAACCAAACTAAACAACAGTACAACGAAACAGCACAGTACAATGATACTAAATAAAAACAAACTAAACAAAGCAACAGTACAACAAAACAGCACAAATGAAACAAAAACCAAACCAAACCAAACAACAGTACAAAAAACAGCATAGCACAATGAAATTAAACAAAAACAAACAAAACAAAATAACAGTACAACAAAACAGAACATTGAAACAAAAAACAAACCAAAGTAAACAACATTACAACAAAAAGTACAGCACAATGAAACTAAACAAAAACAAACTAAGCAGTACAACAAAATAGCATATCATAACTAAACTAAGCTAAACAACAGTACAACAAAAAACAACACAGCACAATGTAACTAAAAAAATTCAAACAAAATGAAACACTACAACAAAACAGCACAAATGAAACAAAAACAAACTAAACAACAGTATAACAAAACAGTACAACAACACTAAACAAAAACAAACTGAACAGAACAACAAATCATAATGATACTAAACAACAACAGACCAAAGCAACAGTACAAAAAACAGCACAAATGAAACAAAAAATAAGCCAAAGCAAAAGTACAACAAAATAGCACAAATTAAATAAAAAACTAAACAACAGTACAAAAAAAACAGCACAGCATGACAACACTAAACGGAAAACAAACCGAACTGAACAACAGTACAACAAAACAGCACAGCACAATGAAACTACACAAAAACAAACAACAGTACAACAAAATAACACAAATGAAACAAAAAACAAACCAAACTAAACAGCACTACAACAAAAAAACAATACAGCACAATGAAACTGAACAAAAACAAAGCTAAACAGCAGTACAAAAAAAAAAACACCGCACAGTGTAACTAAAAAACAAACAAACAAAACGAAACACTACAACAAAACAGCACAAATGAAACAAAAACAAACTAAACAACAGTATAACAAAACAAACTAAACTGAACAACAAAGCATAATGATACTAAACAACAACAAAACAAACAAAGCAATAGTACGACAAAACAACACAAATGAAACTAAAAACAAACCAAACCAAACAACAGTACAAAAAAAACAGCATAGCACAATGAAATTAAACAAAAACAAACAAAACAAAATAACAGTACAACAAAACAGCACAAATGAAACAAAAAACAACCCAAACAAAACAACATTACAACAAAAAAAAAACAGTACAGCACAATGAAACTAAACAAAAACAAACTAAACAGTACTACAAAACAGCATATCATAATGATACTAAGCTAAACAACAGTACGACAAAAAACAACACAGCACAATGTATCTAAAAACAAACAAAATGAAACACTACAACAAAACAGCACAAATGAAACAAAAACAAACTAAACAACAGTATAACAAAACAGCACAACAACACTAAATGAAAACAAACTAAACTGAACAACAAAGCATAATGATATTAAACAACAACAAACCAAACAAAAACAATAGTACAACAAAACAACACAAATGAAACAAAAAAACAAGCCAAAGCAAAAGTACAACAAAACAGCACAAATTAAATAAAAAACTAAACAACAGTACAAAAAAACAGCACAGCATGACAACACTAAACGAAAACAAACTGAACTGAACAACAGTACAACAAAACAGCACAGCACAATGATACTATACAAAAACAAACAAAAAGCAACAATACAACAAAAGAGCACAAATGAAACAAAAAACAAACCAAACTAAACAACAGTCCAACAAAAAAACAGCACAGCACAATGAAACTAAACAAAAACAAACAAAACAAAACAACAGTACAACAACAAATAAACAGCACAGCATAATGAAACTAAACAAAAACAAAAACAAACAAGCCAAACAAAAGTACAACAAAACAGCACAAATTAAATAAAAAAAAAACTAAACAACAGTACAACAAAAAAGGCACAGCACTATAAAAAATAAAAACAAAACAACGGTACAACAAAACAGCACAAATTAAATAAACTAAACAACAATACAAGAAAACAGCACTGTACAATGATACTAAGTAAAAACCAACTAAACAAAGCAACAGTACAACAAAAGCACAGCGCAATTAAACTAAACAGCAAAACAAACATACTAAACATCAGTATAAGAAAACAGCACAGTGAAACTAAATGAAACTAAGTATGGATAATAAAGTCATAGCATTACAAAAGTTTCAGTTTTTGCATCACCTGGTTGACACATTGGCTAATATTAACCAGTAGTCAAACAGATAATTAGGCACTATTTTAGTAACTGTTAAAGGTGATGCAGCCTTAATGTAATAGCTAATAGCAGATAATGGGCAACAGTTTAATGCTATTCAATGTTAATGTACTAAATATTACAGAAATAATAGCAAAAACGTTACCCCTGATTGTACTGAAGGTGATTTTAACCTTGACGTCCTTGACAGATAGCCTCCTCAAAAGCAGGCGCTGGCGAGGTTTCAGGCTTTGAAGTAAACTAGGTTGTGAATGCAGTTTGATGTTGACTTTAAATATATCCACCTCCAACCTACACAAGTATTTTATTTTGTTGTCATTTTCTTTTCATTTTTCCCCCAAACTCATGCCCTCCCTTTCTCATTTTCTGTGCAGTAAGCATTTCAGTGCTACAAATTTGGAGGGGAATTCTAGCTGAACAAGACTATCATAAATCACAGTTTGTCTATGCCAGGCATATATGTATCCCTCAGAAACCTTTATGGTTCCTCTGTAAAACAGTTGTTTGCCCCTCGTACGATGGTTGCAATAACTCCTAACCTGTGTGACCATATATCTTCATGGGCTCTCATTAAAGTGCTTGCTCTTTCCAGAGCACTCATCTCTACAGCACCTCTCTCACAAATTTAATTGCTATAGCCTATAAGTTCTCCTCTTCTGGGTGCTGGCCCATATTTTTCTCTCACCCCCTTATGATTCGTCATGCATAACTGTACGGCTGATAATGGAATATGCTTTCAAGCAAGATGTATGTTTGTGCATTGTAAAAATGAGGTGATGATTGAACACAAAGAATATTATGGCAACAGTTTGCATGGCTTTTTCAAATGAATTCATATTTGTCATGACTTAAAATATAGCAGTATTTTAGCAATTACCTATTTCGTTAAAGCAGTTGTATAAATATTTAGCAAAACAATAACAAAGAATCATGTTATTCTGTACATGCTATGAGCACAAAATTCACAATGACGCACAACAGAAACAAACTAAACAGTACAACAATGGGTTAACTGTCCTTGTTACAGTGTAATTATACATTTAAGTATGGAGTAATATTAATTAACTACATGTACTTACTATATGGTTAGGATTTTGGTTTGGCCTAGGGTTACTTGAATGTAATTATGCATAATTAAATTATTATAATAGTAATTACATGTAACATGTAACAAGGACACCTTAAAATAAAATGCTACCCAGCAATGCACAACACAGTACAATGATACTAACTAAACTATACAGCAGTACAACAAAATGAAACTAAACACAAACTATACAACAAAACAGCACAATGAAACTAATCTAAACAATCTAACAACAGTACAAAACAACAAATTAAAACTAAACAACACAACAGCACTATAAACTAATCTAAACTAACAAACTAAACAACAGTACAAAACAACGAATTTAAACAAAAAAAAAAACAGTACAATGAAATTAATCTAAAAAAAAAACTAAACAGTACAAAACAACAAATTAAAATTAAACAAAAAAATAAACAACAAAACAGCACAATGAAACTAGTATCTAAACAAATTAATCAACAGTACAAAACAAACTGATACTAAAAAATAAACAAAATGGCACAATGAAACTAATCTAAAACTAAACAACAGTACAAAACAACAAGTTGAAACTAAACAAAAAATATACAACAAAACAGCACAATGAAACTATCCAAATAAATTAAACAGTACAAAACAAAAACAAAAAAACATTAAACAACAAAAGGCACAAACTAATCTAAACAACAAATTAAAAATTTCAACAAAACAACAAATTGAAAATAAACAAAAATGAAACGACAAAAACTAAACAACAGTACAAAACAACAAATTGAAAATAAACAAAAACTAAATAACAAAACATCAATAAAAATAAACACAAACTAAACAACAGTACAAAAAAAACAAAAATACTAAACAAAAAATATACAACAAAACTGCACAATGAAACAAATCCAAACAAACTAAACAGCAGCAAGAAACAACAAATTGAAACTAAACAAAAAATAGATTACAAAACAGCATAAACTAATATAAACAAACTGAACATTACAATAAAATAGCAAACTGAAACTAAACAAAAACTAAATGACAAAACAGCACAATGAAACTTAAAAAAACAACAACAGTACGACTAAACAGCACAATGAAACTAATCTAAACAAACTAATCAACAATACAAAACAACAACTTGATACTAAACAAAAAATATACAACAAAACAGCACAGTGAAACTAATCCAAATAAATTAAACAGTGCACAACAAAAAAAAAAAAAAAAAAACGTAAACACTGAAACCAAACAAATATTAAACAACAAAGGGCACAAACTAATCTAAACAACAAATTAAACATTTCAACAAAACAGCAAATTGAATATAAACAAAAATGAAACAACAAAACAAACTAAACGACAGTACAAAACAACAAATTGAAACTAAACAAAAACTACATAACAAAACATCAATAAAAATAATAAACACAAACTAAACAACAGTACAAAAAAAACTAAACAAAAAATATACCACAAAACAACAAACTAAACAGCAGCAGGAAACAACAAATTGAAACTAAACAAAAAATAGATTACAAAACAACATAAACTAATATAAACAAACTAAACATTACAACAAAATAGCAAACTGAAACTAAACAAAAATAAATGACAAAACAGTACAATAAAACTTAAACAACAACAGTGCAATTAAACAGCACAATGAAACTAATCTAAACAAACAAACTAAACAACAGTTACAAAACAACAAATTGATACTAAACAAAAAATATACCATAAAACGGCACAATGAAACTAATCCAAATAAAATAAACAACAGTACAAAATAACAAATTGAAACCAAACAAAAACTAAACAACAAAGCAGCAAAATGAAACTAAAAAACAAAAGTATAACAAAACAGCACAATAAAACTAATCTAAATAAATTAACCAACAGTACAAAACAGCATAGCACAATGAAACTAAACACAACTAAACTAAAAAACAAACAACAACAGTACAACAAACAGCATCTTGAAACTAAACAAAAGCTAAACAAAACAGCACAGTGAAATAAGTCTGAACAAAGGAAACAACAGTACAAAACAACAAATTGACACTAAACAAAATCTAAATGACAAAACCGCACAATGAAACTAAAACAACAACAGTACAACAAAACAACACAATTAAACTAATCTAAACAAACTAACCAAAATAAAACAAACAAACAAAAAAACAACAGTACATCAAAACAACACCTTGAAACTATACAACAAAACAGCACAATGAAACTAATCTAAACTAACACACTAAACAAACAGTACAAAAGAACAGACTGAAACTATAAACATACTCTATACAACAAAACAGCACAATGAAACGAAATAAAAAAATAACCTTAACAACATTATAGAACAATAAAACCCAATACAGCATAATAAAACTAAGCTAAATAATAAAAAATAATACATTTACAGGCAATAAAGTGTTATGTTTGTGCAAAATAAAAATGAGGTGTTGCTTGAAGACACACACACACACACACACATATCTTAAATAAACCTAAAATATCAAGTCATATTGACTTTAAAATACATCATTTTAACAATTACATGTTAAAGCAATAATAACTTTTTGCAAATTGCCTTATTAAAATGCAAAAACAAATACACAACAAATCATGTTTTCAATGAGAAATGTACATGCATGTGTACATGGAGCACAACAGCTCACCATTAGACATCTGAACAAGTGGCACATGGATTCAGATTCTATCTCAGTATGCATGACAAAATACAGCACAGATAAATTGAGTTGCAATATTTCATAATGTAATGCATAACAGTTATGCCTTGATTTTCACAAATACTAACATACATGTCATTATTGTACCTCATACGGCATATAATAATAATTTACCAGCAATGCACTCAGCATGTTTCTTTAATAAGACCTGTAATCAATATGTCAAATATTTAATGACAATTTATGTCTCCACAGTAAGCCCTCAACCAAATTATAATGAACAAACGCAAATGGCCTAAGGATTAAAACAACTCGTATGAAATTTCCAAAACTAATTTATTCACATTAGCATATTGCCGAATGCTGTCTTAATGGTACGTTAGCCCAAAAAAATGCTTAATAAAATTTCATGCCTGTAACTAGAACGATAACCAGAGAAAAGTCAATTTGCATACCTATTTTTTAATCCTCATTAAGTCTCACAATTAATGCAATTATATTTCATAATACATGTATTACATGCTAACATTACTCATTAAAACAGCAATTGTATGTATATTTTGTAAATCTTAAATACGAGATAAATGATAAATTAGCATTCCCATAAAAGTGCTCTTCGAGAAGCTGTGTGCGCAAGGTAATAACCTGCAGCTAAGGTGATCCACTTTGACAAATGAAAATAGGAGTGTTAACTTATCAAAGTCTCAGACTCTATCAGCACCAAATTACGTTTTCAGCCAGCTGAAATGACCAGCTTATTAAAACCCGTCCCAAGTAATGGCATTTAAATAAATAAATGAAGAGAACAGAGAGCCGCTGTTACCGTGTAATTGGAGACATCCCCTCTGGCCACCAGAGCAGTGAAACTCTGGCGCCGTGAAAGTGGAAAAGTCAGGGATGGAATGGAGAGTTTGCGATTAGAGGCTCCTGACAAATTGCAATCGTCAATTGATTGCACTCCTAAATGGTGCTCTTGTAGATTTGCCAACAATAAAAGGGCTCTGAGTTTGCACTTATACTTGCGTTCGGATTGTGTGCGAGTGCTAATTTTCCCTCTGGCGAGGGTGTTGCAATGTCTTAGACGAAACAGAAAATTCAGTTGAATATTAAACACATTTCCTTTTACATCCTGTTCACAAAACGGTACAATTAGACGTTACATCTGCGTTCGCTACTTGAACTATAAACTTGCTCATATTTTTTAAGAACTGTTATTTTTGCAATTTCATTTCAGTTTTGCAATTACTCCATAGAATAACACAAATACTACATAGAACATACTTTAGTAATACTTTAGTAGTACGTCCTGAGAGAAGAACATTGCATTATGGGATACAGATTCCATGGGCTATTCTAAGCAGCGACACTACTAACTTCATTACTATTTTTTTTTTTTAAAAAGTACATTTTTGCAACAGTTAGCACTGTAGCACAAACAAATGCTAAATCACTGTTGATTTGCAGTATGTAGTGTACACATTGTACTTCAGAAATAGCAAATGTAGCATGTTAGCATGCTATTCTGATTTTTCACTTTTTCCATTCTCTTGTTTATCCTTATTAATTCCTCATTTGTATTCAAATGAGACTAAATGCGTACCGAGGCTAAAAGTTCACCGCTCATGGCCTCGTTAACGGCACTTCCACTTCCGTGAGGGGAAAACACAGGAAATCTAAATGATGAAGAATCTTCCCAGCGTGTTGTTTTCTCTTCTAGTGCTTTCAGAGTGTGGAGATTTTCAGTTACATTTTTTATGTGATACAGTCAACAGGGCATTAAACGGCAGTCTGAAATAACGTGGAAGCACCTGAGAGGAACTCAAAATGTCCACTCCAAACATTCAAACAACTACCTACTGTATGACACTTTCCTCCTCCTCAGAGAAAACACTCAGTTGGTCTTGACCAATATAAAAACATGGAAACCCTGCAACAAGACATCAGGGAAATTATCTTGCTAATGTTTGTAGAAGTGGACGATATGGCCACAACCGTATACAGTATCAAGCTACAGTCTAACATATTTTATTGCACAATAACTGTATCATAATATTACGTGGAAGACTGTTTCTACAAACAAGTTTAAAACAACATGTAAAAACTCCAATTATGAAAGTTGCAATAAAGTCACTTGTAATAAGAAGTCACAATTGTGAAATATAACATTGGAATTGTGAGATACAGTGCAAGCAGTAGTCACAATTATTTAATTATTTATTAAAGGAGAAGTCCACTTCCAGGACAATTTACTAATAATGTACTCACCCTCTTGTCATCCAAGATGTTTATGTCTTTCTTTCTTCAGTCGTAAAGAAATAGTTTGAGGAAAACATTTCAGGATTTTTCTCCATATAATGGACTGATATGGTGCCCTGATTTTGAACTTTTAAAATACAGTTTAAATGTGGCTTAAAACAAACCCAAATGCAGTTGCAAACAATCCCAGCTGAGAAAGAACGGTCTTATGTAGCATATCAATTGGTTATTTTAATAAAAATAATACAATTTGTATACTTTTTTTATGCCAAACGCTTGTCTTGTCTTACTCTGCCTGGACTGTTTTTGTTCCGGTTCATGACAGTTAGGGTATGTTGAAAAACTCCCATCTCATGTTCTCCCTCAACTTCCTATCTGTCCTATATCACTGTTTTACCTTTTTTATTAAGGGTGTTTGATCTTCTTTGCATGTTCACTTTGCAAAGACTGGGTCAGTACTTCTGCAGCGATGTAGAATGATTTTGAAATGATTTTTGAAGTTGAGGGAGAAAATACGATTGGAGTTTTTCGACATACCCTAACTGTCTTGATCCACAATACACAGAGTTCAGGGAGAGAAAGGCAAGATGAGCGTTTGAGATTAAAAAGTATTTAAATTGTATTTTTT
>JAHKKF010487136.1:0-35579 GCA_019740295.1 Labeo calbasu | reverse complement strand
ATCGCTGTTTTACCTTTTTTGTTAAGGGTGTTTGATCTCCTTTGCATGTTTGCATGTTGGAGTTTCTCGACATACCCTAACTGTCTTGAGTCAGAGTACAGAGAGTTCAGGGAGAGCAAGACAAGACGAGCGTTTGAGATTAAAAAGTATTTAAATTGTATTATTTTAATGAAAATGATCGATTGTTTTGCTAGATAAGACCCTTCTTTCTTGGCTGGGATCGTTTACAACCGCATTTGGGATCGTTTGAAGCTGCATTTAAACTGCCTTTGGAAGTTCAAAAACAGGGCACCATAGCAGTCCACTATATGGAGAAAAATGCAGAAATGTTATCCTCAAAAAACATAATTTCTTTACGACTGAAGAAAGAAAGACATGAACTTGGATGACATGGAGGTGAGTACATTATACGTGAATCTTTGTTTTGGAAGTGGACTTCTCCTTTAAACAAATGGGTCAATGATATGATAGTATTTTGATCAAAAATACATTTAAAAATGTATTTTAAATATGCAATGACTGAAATACATTTAACAATTATTATTAAAAGATTAGTTCACTTCCAGAATGGAAGTGCCCACGAGTCTGAATTTCCAAAATGCAGTTCACTGCATTTTCACTTTGTGAACACTGGGTCGGTACTTCTGCAGTGATGTAGGATGATTTTGAAGTTGGAGGTGAAAATGAGATGCGAGTTTTTTGACATACCCTAACTGTATTAAACTGGAGTGCACAGAGTACGCATGCACATCGCAGAGCTAGACAAGGCAAGCATTTGTGGATGAAAAATTGCATAAATTGTAATTTGTTTTAGAAAATAACCGATCGTTTCACTAGATAAGTCCTTCTTCTTCGGCTGGGATTGTTTAGAACCCTTTGAAGCTGCATTTCGGATGTTCAAACTTGCGAGCACCATAGAAGTCCGTTATATAGAGAACATTCCTGAAATGTTTTCCTCAAAAAACATAATTTCTTTATGACTGAGAAAGAAAGTAATTATCTTATATCTTATCAAATATCTTGGGTGACAAGGGAGTGAGTAACGTATCTGTAAAACTTTGTTCTGGAAGTGAACTAATCCTTTAAGCAGACTGTCATTTTATATTATTATATAGAAAAATTTATTTTTAACAAAACTGCTTATTAAAATTTTATGAAAAACGCAAAATAAAAGTCATGTCATTTACTTTTTACTTAATGGTAACAAAACAACCAAAGTTTCTTAAAACTATATGAAGCCAACATGAATACAAAAAGTACATTTCTAAGCATTTCAAATGTTTTCATTGAACATCATAAAGAGAAAAAGAGATGTCTCACAATGTAAGCACAGATGGGACTGAAGGCATACGTTCCACACACATACAGGTGTGTGCTGTTCAGATGCAGTAAAATCTTGATGTAGTTGAAACAATCAGTCTGAAACACATAAGAGACAGATTATCTTTTAATTTGTTTTAAATATATTGTTTTCACATTTATATTAAATACAAACTTTATATTATACATACTCTAGATGGCACAATCTGATAGGTCTAACTCAATCTGACCTAATGACATAATTATCACATGGCACAGCTGACTGGGTTTCTCCTGTATCGGTAGTCAATGAGCTCGCTGCTCAACATTCAAATATGTGACTAGTGCTTGCTGTAGCAGTTTGCAGTGTGCTTCAGAAACCCTTCATCTTCCCCAGCTCCACCTGTATAGATCTGCTATGGGGTGATTCATGTATGCTACATGGGGGTTGTTCCATGTATGTTATATTTGCAGCAGCAGTATTTCTTACATGCACAAAGCAGCATGTTGTGGATATACTGGCAGTAGCAAGATCTATTCCGCCAAGACCAAATACATTAACATTGTCATGTACATTACCATGCCAATCTCTCAGAGAGTTGTCATGATAGAACAATCACCTCAACACACACATACCTGTGGGTCCTTTCCCTTGAAGATACACTCTTTTCTCTTCCTTTCTGGAGTGCTCCATGTGAGCTGGAAAAGATGCAAAACAATGCTGAGTAACATCAAAATGCACTCCTACACACTACTACAAACATCCTCGCATGCACTCACTGTTTTCTGTAGATACGTCATGCTGATGTTGTCCAGGCTGAGAGAGAATATGTTCTCCCGGGCTCCCACGTAGATCTTGTTTTCATCTGGGCTCAGCAAAAGCGTTGAATAGTTATACACACCATCCACAGAGAACTCTCTCACTGATCGTCCTTCTGCATCTGAACACACACAGTCAAAAATATCATAAAAAGAACAAAAATGCATGCTATCTGAAAAGGCTTTAGTTTTCACACAACGTACAAGCCAAATTCTTACAGTACATTCACAATTCATCCTCCTCACATGGAATGCACCCTTCAAAACTACAAAACCCTGGCACACAAACAAACTCTTTAAAATTATGTCGGTTTCCATGTCCAGAAGGTTTTCCTGGCAAGCCACAGAGGTCACTAACGTCAGTGTTTACTCATATAAAACCTTTACAAGCCATTTTGTTTTAAGTACAACCATTACATTTGCATTTTCAACCTCAAATGATTAATGAGTGCGGCTCTTATTCTGATACAGTACACCAGCCAGGCTTTCCAAATGGTTCTAATAGCTCTTGTAAATGTTTACAATCAAGGATTAAACCCTCCTGTGTGTTTGGCTAAGATGAGTGAATGCAACATTTGGAACAGACTCATAATAGGTCTTTCGGGAATAAGAAACATCATGGCAATTCAAGTAGCCCTAAAATTGAGCTAAATTATTTCAGATGAGTGGGAGTCTGAGGGAATCTAGGCCAGCAGAGCTTCTTCTACAAAATACAGTGCTCATTACTACTTTTTGATCATAATGACACATAATGGGTTTTTTCAGACATTTCTGGCACTACCCCGGTAATATATTTCCACAAGAAATATTAAGCAGCAAAACTGTTTTCAACACTGATAATAAAAAGAAACATTTCCAACAAAATCAACATATTAGAATGATTTCTGAATGGTCATGTGACACTAAAAACTGGAGTAATGACTGCTGAAAATTCAGATTTAGGAATAAATTACATTTACTCTAAATTGAAATATTTACTGTATTTCTGTTCAAATAAATGCAGCCTTGGTGAAAACATAATGAAATTACCACCTGATACTATCACTGCATCATGATACTATAGTACTGTATCAGTGGTCAAAAAGTCAGCAGGAGTTTACATGTGTGCTATTAATTGATGCAATGAGCCATCCTAATACCCAAGCCAAAACTGAAATAACCACTCAACAAGCACCAGTGGGATTTCACCTAACCTAGCTCTAGGAGGGATTATTACATTAGTAAGTAAATTATAAATTGCTTTAGATAAGAAAGCATCTGTTGAATAATGAATAATTAATTCATGCACTCACTGTATGTGAAACTGATGCGTGCTGTGACATCATCTTCACTCGCCAGGGTTGCTTGTAAAGCTCCAGCCAAAAAAATCCATATGGTCCCAAACAAGAGCCAGACAGAGTTTGTGGTTTCCATGGATACTTTCCATTGGACTTTACATTTGGTTGCCATGGTTACTGCTTTGCAGTTGAAGATGGTTATATTCCAGGTATCTTTGGTATTCAAATGTTATGTTTACAACCTGCCGTTGATTCTTTCAGGGATACTTAAGGTCACCGAGACCTTGCCATATTTCAGTTATGTCCTCAAAGAGGTCAAAGATGAATAGATATCAGATCCTTGTGGGCGAACACATTCCTCCTTTTAGGAACTATCTACGTAGTAAACTCCAATTAGACTGTCTGGAATCTGCAGAGGGAACAACAGAAGCACATCTAGTCACATGATCAGATAGAAACTAACACACTGAATGATGCAGCTTCCCTGGGAAAGAATAATAAGACAATTTAATTTCACAACAACCATCAATTACAGACACTCACTGCTGTCTGAATTAAAGACAAGTAATAAAAATGACAGAAGATAAATAGATGTTTCTCAGTTCAGAAGAGACTGATCTCTACATTCACAGTACATGCTTTAGTGTTTTTCTGGGAAAGAGGCTGAATCTCATGTCCTCCTCTGCATGATATTATCCAAACAGAATTTGGAAATGCAACAACTCCTCCCTATTGGCCTGATCAGCTTTTAAGGGTGGTATGTCCTGAAAACAGGAAGGCTGTGTAATCTCTGTAGCCTCAAACACAACACAGATAAAATTACTAGATCCCATACTGCTTATGCTCATGTTCTCAATTACTATTTATTTGTAATATTTGTACTATTTATTTATGTTGTTTTCTTTTGGAGAAAATTAAATCAGCAGTTAATTTCATTTCCAAATAGACTGCCAGTGAATAAACTGTCAGATGGCTCAGGTGACTATTTTGTATTAAAGGGATAATTCACCTAAAAATGAAAATTTTGTCATTAATTACTCACCCTCATGTCATTCCAAACCCTTAAGACATCCATTCGTCTTGCAACACAAATTAAGATATTTTTGATGAAACCTGATAGCTCTCTGACCCTCCATAGACAGCCAAGGTCCTACCACGTTTAAGGTCCAGAAAAGTATGCACGTTTTGTTTGCGTTCAAAGGAAAGCACACGCATACGTCGTGGTACACTCCGAAATGGCGCTAGGGTGACACGGAGGAGAATAATTTTTAAATAAGTTACGTTTGTATTTTAGTTTTTCTGCGCAACAAAAAGTATTCTCATAGCTTCAGAAAATTACAGTTGAACCACTGATGTCACATGGACTATTTTGTCGATGTTCTTGGTACTCTTCTGGACCTTAAACGTGGTAGGACCCTTGCTGTCTATGGAGGGTCAAAGCTCTCAGGTTTCATCAAAACCAAAAAATCTTAATTTGTGTTCTGAAGTCAAACGAAGGTCTTACAGGTTTGGAATGACGTGAGGGTGAGTAATTAAAGACAAAATTTTCATTTTTGGGTGAACCAACCCTTTAAGCAAAACATAAAATGAAAACAATTTAGACCATTAAAAAGCCTAAAGTAAAAAACATACCACTAAAGATGTATTCACCTATAACACAGCCTAAATTGTGGACAGATGCAACAAAGTTCCATGTAAATGTGTGTACTGACATCCGTTACAAGTACAAGTACACAAACACACATGTAGCCTGCAGACAGAACTGCCCTGTGCTCCTGCTAAGACTCAAGAGTCAGAACTGGAAGTCAGGCACTTCTAAATGATTAAAGCTTGAGATAAAAATAAAATATGCTGCTTACACTTACATAAACTACAGCTACAGCCACCACATGTACATACACATGGCTCTATAAAACCTTCCCTTACATGGAGAATGTTTGCCAGTGAACATGTTGAAATTATCTGATTTTATTTGTAATTCAATCATCAAATTTTAATCGCATTTAATTACCTGCATAATATCAAAAGATGATGACATAAAAGGGCGATTAATAATATGACCTCTCAACCTGAGGATTTTGTACTGATGATTACTATTAATTAAAACGTGTTGTAACTCTTTTTTGCAGTGTGAACAAATCTTAACATACAGCTAAATCTTTTATTCTTAACAGACTCTTTGTGAAGAGTCAGGTAATTGTCTTCTCATTGTCAGCACAAATGTGATGCATTACGTCGTAAACTAGACCATACAGAGAAGCAGTAGATACAGAGGTCCAGTTTGTTATCTTTTACTTCAAAAAGATCTCTGATATATGCAATAAACTTTACAAGCTGTCTACCATCTTTCCCCTAACACTTTTATTATACTAACTGGAAAACGGCAGTACAACTTTGGTCTGTTTTTTTTTTTTTTTACAACTTCCCAAAGTCCCTAGGGCAATGAGTTCAATAAATGCATCTATATCAATAACTTCCGCTGAAACTCCTGAAGGTCATCTACAAGTACAGACAACAGATATTGAACATGGGCACAAGCAGCAACAACCTGGTGCTCATGTTCTCAGATCTGTTCCTGTCCTGAGGTGTGACGTGGTGAGAACAGTCTTCCTCTAACAAAGTAATAAGCCAAATGGAGAGTGGTTATTATTTGTTGACACCCAACTGACTCCAAACAGAAGAACTCACAGTATCTTTACTAAATAATATAAACATCAAACGGTTCTTTGATAGGACATACAAGGTATTCATTGTCTAGCCATCATAGTCTTTGATCCAAAAGGCTGATGCAGTTCTAAACAGAGCAGAGTTTAAGTAAACAACAAAGGTCTGCTTTCATGTGCTCTCTTCATTCAACCAACCACTGTGACGAACTATAGTTTTTACCTGCATTGTAGCAACACTCAGTCGTCAATCTTTGATTGAAAATATTATAAGGTTTCCCTCAGTTTTGATTACTTTTTTATCGATCAGTAACTAAAATTGTATTTTGTAGAAAAAAAAAATGTTTTAATCACTATTTTCAATTCAATTCTTATCTCAAGTGTTAATCATTATCGAACCTCCCTTATACTACACTCCAAAGTCACAGGGTCTGAAGCACAAAGTTAAAAGTCCAGCCAACAGTAAGGAGGATGTTATTGGTTTTCGGATTCCACTCACAATTAAAATGATTATAATGAGTTATTAATGTTAATAAATGCATTACTCCTGATTAAAGTATCTTAGACTTTAAAACAAAGGAAAGTCATGTTATATAACAGCTTCAGCAACATTGGGACTTGTACATTTCAAGATCAAATGCTCTTTAATCATCAGTAGCCAACCAAAAGTAATAGTTGCTTTCATTTTCCTGACATCATCATTGTGGATGTGATCAAGCTTCAGTATGGAAGTGATAAATATGATTATGAGGGTCTGTTTTATTCACTTCATCTTAATATTAGATGAAATAACTTTTTAGAGCATTTTAATTGTTTAGGACGCTTCTTATGGCCTTTGCCTCACTTGATCTGCACAGGCAAAAGATTAAAAATGAACGCAATTACAAAATGATTCAATGCATTTACAGTTAAGAGGGTGGCAGCACAGCTTTTATCAGAGTTCTATTTTTGCACAGTTCACCCTACTTCTAACGTTTATTCTCCCTCACACATACTTGCAGATGTCGGGTTTTACTTTGCGGTGACTGTGTGAGAGCCCATACGCACAATCCAGCACCACCTTGTTTATTTGAGCCCATTTCCACCCACCTACCCACCCCCAACTCACTCACCCACCCTCCGCTCCACTACAAACACACGATATATACAGTCTGGATCCTAGTACACCTTAGTAACAAAGCACTAAAACGAAAATAAATTGACTTATATTAAGAAGTGGTGTTTTGCAACAGGTGACTACGCACACAGCATTCAACAGATAAACGCGTTCAGCTCCACGTCTTCCATGAACAATACTCAATCCTCGATCGCACCTCTTGCTCAACCCACTGCCCCCTTTAACTTATTGTTTATATGCGCAACTTACCACTAAAGCACTTAAAGCCATTACATCTCTCTCCGAAGAGACTGCCAGCTGATGTGAGTCGTAAATGAGCCTTTGGATTTGTATTCCAGCATGGTTCCTCTCAGTCCCGGTTAACTGTATAAAATTCAGCCGCTGATTTCTTCGCTCATGGATCTGCCGCTGAGACTGAGACACTCGACCCTCCTCCAACCATTCACTGGAGCCACACCTCTAACACACTCACACATGAAACTAGAGGTACTCTTTACCCTGAGGTCTGGCAGGGAAACGGTATGTTTTATTCATAGTCACAATTGTAAGCAATGGGAAACTACAGTCAGAATTACTCATTTGGTAAATAAAATAAGTTAAAAATTTTTTTTTTTACTGTCAAGCAACAACAAATGATAATCCAAAAATAAACACGTTTCTTTTTATTGTAATTTAATGTAACTTATTTTAACAAATCAGTTAATTATACAAAATTGTTTTTGGATTTCAGGTAATTACACAAAAAGGTTACTTGTCATAAATGTGACTAGTGAAATGTTTACATGTATAGTTTAAATGAGACAAAACAATATATATATATAATTTTTTTTAAAGACATTTCTTCTGCTTACCAAGCCTGCATTTATTTGATCCAGAGTACAGCAAAAACAGTAAATCTTTGATTTTTTTTTACTATTTAAAATAACTGTTTTCTATTTGAATATATTTTAAAATGTAATTTATTCCTGTGATTTCAAAGCTAAATATTTAGCATCATTACTCCAGTCACATGATCCTTCAGAAATCATTCTAAAATTCTGATTTGCTGCTAAAAAAAAACAAAACAAAAAAACAATTATTATTATTATTATTATTATTATGTTGAAAACAACTGAGTGGATTTTTTTTCAGGTTTCTTTGATGCATAGAAAGTTCAGAGTAACAGCATTTATCTGAAATAGAAATGTTGTGTAACATTATAAATGTTTTTATTATCACTTCTGATCAATTTAAAGAATCCTTGCTAAATAAAAGTATTATTTTCTATAATTTCACCAATATAATGTTACAAAAGCTTTTTATTTCAGATAAATGCTGATCTTTGAGTAATGACGTTGAAAATTTTGCTTAGCACAGGAATAAATTACATTTTAAAATATATTCAAATAGAAAGCAGGTATTTTAAATAGTAAAAATATTTCACAATGTTACTGCTTTTGCTGTATTTTGGATCAAAATTAACAGCCTTGGTGAGCAGAAGAGACTTCTTTTAAAAAAAAAAACCTTACTGTTCAAAAACTTGACTGGTAGTGTATATATATACACATGCCCACACACACCAATTTTTCAAATGGGTCATGTGACTGTTCACAAGAGCCATGTAAAACTGTTCAAATCAACTTTCATGTCTGTACTTTTATTTATAGTTGGCTACTAAAAAATCTTTAAAATATAAAATACAAAAATGTACTTTTTATAACCTTTAAACTCAAAAGTTGTCAGCGTTGTTATCCTGAAAACAAGTGCTATTTGAACACCTTAAATGTAAGTATACCAACATACCAATCGTTGTTTGTTTTTTTGTTGTTGCTTTTATCTAAAAAGGGTTTAATAGTTTAAAAATAGTGCAGCCAACCAGGCGGCATACAAGGTTTTTGGTTTTCAGTGACTCCCAAAGTTTATAGTCATTCAGATTGAGGAGAATAATTCACAGTGTAGCACTCAAAGGAAATTACAGGGGATTAGAAGTAGATCAGCAGCAAGGGCCAGAGCTGAGCTCAGGCATCCATGAAATCTCTAGTAAAGTTACGGCAGACTGGCATCAAATGCGATTTAATACTTCTAATGAGCAGTTGTGCTCTTAAGTCAGGAGTTGGTTATCAAAAGGATATTTTCCAACCACGGGTGGTACAGTCTTTTCCATCCTCTTTCTACTAGTATTGATTCATTCCCTCTATTATTGTGTGCTGATAGAAATTCAAAGTTAGAATGTTGCTTTGTTCACCTGGTATTCATTCACCAACTACACCCTGCTAACAGAATCCAAGCCGTGAAGAACTTGTGTAAACATAAAAAAGTGTTTCATCTATAATGAGGAAGAACCAGAGAGAGAGGTTCTTAGACTTCTGTGTCAGGCTGTACTCTCTTCCTATTTGTACAGACGTAAGCTCAGCGTCTGTCCTTACCATCTCCTAGCTTGTCTCCTAGGTAACCAGTATCTGTTCGGTCTACTCCACAATTGAACAAATGAGAAATGAGAGGCCTGAGTCATGTGCACAATGGGCTTTTACACGGTGGACCGTACCAACTTTGTCTACAATTTTAGGTTTGCTATCTGAACATTTTTCTTATGCTTTTATTACCTGGAGTTATTTTATCATGGTGAGTTGCACCTAAATTCATAAATGTCATGCGGTTTCGAAACGACTCTACTGCAGTAGGGAGTACTGTGTAATTTCACATAAATCTCCGAAACATTTGTTTCTTTGGAAGACATACAAATTCACAGCTAGATGGATGACTTATCAAAATCCATAAAATGTGGTTTGGTGTATGAAACATTGATAGGTCTGAGAGGCCAAATGCATTCAGCAGATAGAGCACACAACCGAAATAGTCTAGACATGCAACTCAAGCACTTTTTTTGGGTTAAAAACAGAGTGGCTCTCTCGAGATATCTCTGGTACCCCTAATGGACTGGCTGACGATGCTGAACCCAAATCCTCCCTTTCTTTTTCTTTCTATCTCTCTTGCTTATATACACCGAGTCACACGTGTTTGACTCAGCAAGCCGTCATATCCTCCTCTTCAAATTCAAATGAAATCAAAACATTTAAGAGTCACCACTCTGTTAACGCTTCTAGGAATCGAGCCAGCTCAGATTGTTGCTGCTGGGCAGTTCTGCCCCTCAGTGCATGGCGTGAACAGTCTGATGAGTTGTGGCAAGGGAGAGGGATATCTTGTGTAAACACAGGGGTTGCATTCCCAGGCTCGGAGACTTGACTGGTGATTAAGAACTGACATTAGTCAGAGTGACCAGCAGTCCATATAACTAAACAAACGCTGCCTCCAACCAGCTTACAGGATCAGCCACAATCTGTCTAGACTTTACCACAAGTCTTAAAGGGATAATTCATTCAGAAAAGTACTATTTTCATTTTTTCTGTGGAAAAAAAAGTGCCAAACATGTGCAAGGTGGTGGGGTTTAATGTTTTATGGACAAAAATTGAAATAGTTTAAATCTTCAAAATCTAATCCTGGGTTTCACTGAATAAAGCAAATCTTAAATTTGTATGGTCTGCCAATGAACAGTGTAATTGTGACTGTTTTTATAATATATTCAAATAGAAAGCAGTTATTTTAAATAGTAATAGTTTTCACAGTATTACTGCTTTTGCTGTATTTTGGATCAAATAAATGCAGACTTGGTGAGCAGAAGAGACTTCTTAAAAAGAACACTAAAAATCTTACTCTTCAAAAACTTTTGACTGGTAGTGTATGTATATATATACACATGCACACATCAATTTTTCAAATTGGTCATGTGACTGTTTACAAGAGCCATGTAAAACTGTTCAAATCAACTTTCATGTTTCACTGAATAAAGCAAATCTTAAGTTTGTATGGTCTACCAATAAAAAATATAATTGTGACTATTTTTATTTCAGAAATGCGAGATCTCTGAAAAAAATGGATTTAAAAAAAATCAGTATACTAATTTTTTTTTTGCAATTGCAAATTATTATCTTACAGTTCTGACTTATCCGAATTGAGGGTTTATATCTGTCCAAGTTGTGAGAAAAGTTGCAATTAACTTTTTTGTTTTTGTCTTGTGGCAGCAGCAAGCTTCCATAGGGTTTGGAACAACATTAGGGTGAGATTAGGGTCAGTAAATAATGACAGAATTTTCATTTTTGGATGAACTTTCCCTTTAAATTATTACATTAGAATGCAATGGATCAGGAATGGGTATGTGACTTGTATGTGTATGCAGTTTCATATCAAAGTTCTTATCAAAATGAAACTTGACAGTTATGTCAGTTACAGGCCTTCGTTGAGTCTATGTGGGTCAGTTGCATTCTTGTAAACATTAAAACAAGGAAAACAGACTAATGATGACCTGACCATTCTTATGCAGCAAACTCTCAGAAATAATGAGCTGTCATAACACAGTTTTGTTAGTCTGTGACCTGTACACAAAAAAAATTAATTGGTATTTGAGAGTAAAAACATTGCTGTTAATCTCGTCATTCCTAGGAATGCAACTCTAAATCCAAGTATCTGCTTGTTTTCTGTTAAGAGGATACTTTTTGGGTCGTTCAGGCTTATTTGCAAGACATATTTGAATGAGAATTGAATGAGAATGGATAGTGCTCTAGAGACCGTTACCTCATCTCTCAGAGCAACAAATCAGGAATCAAGTGAGTGAAACAGTGAAAGAAAAAAGGGATGGGGGGTGGGAGACTGTGAGAAGGAGAGAAAGACAGAAACTCTGAGCAGGATGTTTAAAGTCAATGCCTTGACCTTTCTATAGCGGCTCATCAAACTGATTCCAACTTTTCTGTCAGTAACAGCTTAGTTTTAATCAAGTATAACTGAGCATCTTGACAGAATAAAAAAACATCTTTCCGGATCTCTGAAATGAAAGTAGCACTGACCCTAATAAAAGACCAGTCAGGACATGAAGTGCCGTTTTAGACCTCACTTCTCATCATTAGTTCCACTCAGTATGCCCAGGCCCGATACTAATGAGGGTCTTGTCCTAAAACACTAGGCCAGCTCTGCATGATGGGAACTGGGCTAATACAGACCTGTCAACCTAGCGCTGAATGCCGCTCCATTCACTTTGTACACAGGGGGTGGAGTGTCGCTGAATGTGGGAGAGTACATGTACTCCGTGTGTTGTGTGTGTGTGCATGTTCTTTTTATGATTCACTCAGCACTGAATTACAGCCAGAAACTCTCAGGCTAATCTCTCCCACTGGATCTATACACACCCCACTGTGGGTGTGGATACACACCCATAGAAGGAGAAAGGCTTCTTTCACACATTCAGATGTCAAGAGCTGAAACAATGTTTTGGATTATTGCACAGTAACCACCTGTTGTTGTGCGTATGTGTTTGTGCACAGATACAAATCGAGGTGTATATTATAATTCCTGCATTCGGGGGACATTTTGGTTCACGCCGATTACTCATTCCAGGTGCGCCCCGATGAGACGGGAACACTTGAAGCCTAATAAAATTTCACACAGCTTGGAGTTCCACTGGTCACAGATGTTGAGGGGACATGATGCAATGCAAAGAAACAGATCTCGATCTCAGTTCAGAGTAGCACAAACCATGAGCAATAACTTAAGGGGAATGCAGCAGAAAAAACAAACCCATGTCACTTGAACAAATTATATCATATTATATAACAAATTATATTATGAACATTTTATGAAACACCATACAAATGGTTTGCAGAATTAAAATCTTATATGATAAGTTAAATCTTTGATATACAGGTGAGACGCCTTTACCTCAATTATTCTGATTATGACCTTTTCCACAAGCACATGATCCACAATTATTAATACACATTTATTCTTCCACTAAACCCATACTTTGTTCTGTTTTACTGTCACACCTAAATCCCTGTCCAAGCATGTAATTTGGCCAATAATGGCCAACTTTGGAAGCCTGTATTACAGCACTTTACACTTGCTACGATTATATAGCTTTTTTTAAATGGCTCCTTTACCACCACCTGTGAATTTGAGAATAATTTAGAAGCTCATGACTGACAATGGACAATATGCAAATCGACTAGGGTTGCATAATAGGACCCCCTCATGCCAAACACCCTTCTTTGGGCAACAATAACAGTATTCCCCAGGAGGTCTCCCATCCAGGTAATGATCAGGCTCAGCCCTGTTTAGCATTAGTGATAGCTGCTAGCTAGCCTTTTTTTTACATTTATATTTGATACACTTGAATGTAAACACTCGGTTTTTGTCATCAACCGACCTCATGAAGTGATTCATTGTAGATAAGGACAGAGCGACCTCTTCTGTTAGTGTAAGAAACTACACAGGTTACGCTAGAGATGCGTAAATAAGGCTAGTGAAACAATAGCGTCCTCTAACGTCCGTTATTTGAATAAGTCCTCTAATTTATATAAATTACCCCAAACAAAAGTGCACGCTGAACACAGATACAGGATAAGCATACTGCGTTAAGATTAAAATCTTTACATTTTGTCCTTTGAAAGGCATGTGGCTGAATGATATCAGATTTCTCACATTCTGTCAGTTTTCGTTTACGAATATAATTATTTGCGTTGCCAACATTTGCAATCGAATGAGGGTAAAGGCAAATATTTTGTGGCCACGAGCTCCATCATTTACTTGTGACAGCGAGGAGGAGCCCGGGCTGTTTATTCGTTCACGTCACTCTTTCTCTCATTCCCTTCTTCCTTCCTTCCTTCCTGCCGAACACAGAGAACCAGACCAGCAACAATTCAAACTAGAAAGCGACATTCAAATCTTCCAAAGTGTTTTCTACGTATACACCCGATTTTTGGAGCGTGGTAAGTTCGACAATAGTCCGTTCATTATTACCATAAAAACAGAAAACGAAACTGATCGTGTAGCCCCCGAAAAAAACCCGGCTGTCCCACTGTCTATCCCAGCGAAACTCACCGATTTCTGTCTAACTGGCCTCAAAAAATAATGTGCACTCTGAACTGGATGCTGATATTTACATTTCCGCTTTTCATCTGACATCTACATTACGATTTGCGCTCGTATTTCCGAGAGAGCGATTCAGTATGTGGGTCATTTTATAGAGCCAAAATGTCGCCTTTTCTTTTTTACTTCCACATTCTCTCATGGCACAAACAGATGGCGTCGGGAGGGGAATGGAGGGAGTGAAAAAGAGCCGCATAAACGAATAGAGCAGGCCACAGTCGCCTTCAGTTAGCCTAGCTCCCTGTATAACCGGAGCAAAACTTAAGACAGGCCCATCCTCATGCAGTCTGGATTCAAGTTTCCCTCTCTTAAGTTTCTTTTTTCAACTCTTTACATTTCGATGGAATGTAGCTGTTGATGCTGAAGAATGTGGCGGCGTTTTAAGATGTAGCTAGCTGGCTAGTTAATTGGCATCTGTTGTACTTCAAGGGTATTCGTTGCCATATTTATTTTAATTGAGAGATTGAGAGTAAGATGTTACGGTCTTCTTTATAATCACTGCGAATGCTTGTCGACATCTCTGACCGCAGGTCAGGTGCATCATTGTCACACATCATCTTCAGATCATCTGAGTATCAGCATAACAGTTTGAACTTTTTCTATGTGGATGACAGTTTATGCATCAAGTATTCAGACTCACCTTGCATGAAGCATGCTTTTTAAATCTGACTTTTGAGGACGACGTTGTCCAAACGTTGGTTGATGTGATTATTAAGTGTATGGTTTTGTCAAGTAATGGACCAATATGGTGGTTTTGAAATTATCAGAAAAGGCCAATAACTATACCTACTTAAGGTTCATACCAAGAATGGCAACTGTAAAGATATAACAAAAATTATATTACCACACGCAGCATAACGTTTACAACTAAGTTACAGTTATATACCCATACCAACAGCCGATTATGTTCTGTTCATTATAGACCTTTTATCCTGAGAAAACGATGAGCGCTGCCATTACGAATTCTAACTTCCGTTTGGATGCTCTTCTATTCCGGTCCCCATAGGAACCCATTCAAAAAGCGCTCATTTGTTTTTAATGTAGCTAACGTCGGCAGCTTCGTGTCATCTACACACTCAGTAAACTTTGAGGAGTGAGGCACTTACAAATGATGGTCATTGCAACATTGCAAAGTGATGGGGCTATGGAGTCATGTGCTTTTTAAAAACATTTTAATAGGTTTACACTAGATCATTAGCTTGGAATATACGCTAATTTGATTAGAAACACTGGAGACTGGAAAAACAAAGTATCCTACTGGTTAAGAGTCAGGCATGTCTTCCGCGTTCAGGAAAAACGTCTATAAGCGAACGCTGCAGTTACCTCACCTGCTGCTGAAAGCACCAGCAATCCAAGTCGAGTAGGTTTTGACTGACTTTTATGTACTTCATCAAATGGAAAATGTTATCGTTATCATTTATCCGAGTCGTTAAAGGCCTGTTCACACAATGGACAATAACGGTAACTGTTACGACGATAACAACACAGAAACGATATTGTGGAATTACTTTCAGAACGATGTTTACATCTGATGACCGATGAAAACATTTACAGCCAGTCAGAATCCACCAACCTGGGGTGCGTTTCCCAAAAGCAACTATGGTCGCAAGTTCCGTCGGTACCAGTCCACATTTTTCGTTTTTTGTACAAAACCGCTGGTTTTGTTGCTTGATAATGCAAATTGGTGTGTGGTAACATATTATTTGAATGTGCTATCTTAATTATGAACATACTGGTTTGTAGTGAAAACAGTTTTACCGTTTACTGCACGTTGTTATTCTTGTTATTTCCCTATAGGGGCTAATGAACTGAAAGTCTCATAATAGGCTTACTTCCGGGTTAAAGAATAAGGTGGATAGAGTTCAGTGAAACTTGCCACCATAGTTAGCTAACGATGCTTTTGGAAAACACACCCCAGAATGTTATTGCCCATTGTTATGGATGCTTGTATACTGATAGTTGTCGTTATGTTACCTTTTGCCGTTAAAGCTTCATGTTTATTACCATTTTAACCTTCACAAATCTAACAGTCTTTATAAAAGTAGCTCTACTTAAGATGCATTGGCTGGGACAGAGTGTAGTTATATTCTTGCATATGTTTCTGCTTTCTTGATGCAATGCTCTATTGTCTTTGCTGTTGTTGAGAACAGTACATGTTTTTTATATAAAAATACTGGGCACAGTTTACAGCCGAGACATTGCTGACTAATAATAATCACTGACTCTTTAAAGACCTTGCCACATGGTATGATTTTCTTGCTCTGTTCGAATGTAAACCTTATCATGTGATATGTCTATAGCGCAGCATTAGACTTGATTGACCTAGATGCTGTTGGAAACATAGTCCAGTGAATCATGCCACAATGTTCTTTATCTGGGTATTACTCCAGCTACTTGCTGTACTTTTTTGGCAGTACTTTAAAAACTCTATAAATGCAGTGAGCATCTCTCTCTGTGTGGCATATCAAAAATAGCTTCTGTTGTATGTGGCTAGCATCTATATTAGTTGTACGTTTGAGACAACAAAGACAACTGCAAAATAAAAATAGCACAAATGATTTTTAAAACCTGTGTTTAGTGATACTGAAGAGCTGACACAAGTTTTTTTTTTTTTTTTGTGCAGATGTTATGTAAAAGTAAATAAAGGAAGAGTTAAAGGGATAGTTCACCCAAAAATGAAAATTGTGTCATTAATTACTTATGTTGTTAAAAATACAACTAAGATATCAGAACACAAATTAAGATATTTTTGATGAAATCTGAGAGCTTTCTGACCCTGCATAGACAGCAATGCAACTACCACGTTCAAGGCCCAGAAAGGTAGTAAGGACGTTGTTAAAATGGTCCATGTGACATCAGTTGTTCAACCATAATTGTATAAAGCTGTGAGAATACTTTCTGTGTGCAAAGAAAACAAAAATAACAACTTTATTCAACAATTTCTTCTCTTCCGTGTCAGTTTTTGATGTGCTTTCACAAGAGTACCAAGACAAGACACGTGTGCATTCCTCTGCTTTTAAACAAGGCGCAGTGCATCCGGGTTCTATGTCAGAACACCGACTCCTGCATTAGCAGCACCACGCGCATGCATTGTGGTACTCTCGTGAACACGTGGCAAAGACTGATGCAGAAGGGAAGAAACTGTTGAATAAAGTCATTATTTTTGTTTTCTTTTCTGTCTCGAGCCATTAGTTTCCATTTGTAATGAAGTGCTACTGCAGGTTGCCACAAAGCCTTGTATTAAATATCACAGACTACTACTTGAAATATCATGGTGTGTGAGCTCTCTAGGATATACAAGTTCAGATCATCAGACCTTGGTTTCAGATGAGCAGTGGACTCTATTTTAGTGCAGAGATTGTTTTATCCTGTTTATTTAAGATAGCTTTGGTGGCTAGCAGTGCATCAAGGTTGTAGAGTCTGTTTGTGTTTTAGTTTTATTAGTTACAGTTAAGGTCAAAAGTTTGCATCCTCCTTTCAGAATCATTAAAAATATTAATTATTTTACCAAAATAAGAGGGGGCATACAAAATGCCATTGTTATGTTATTTTTTATTTAGTACTGAGCTGAAAAAGATATTTCACAAAGAAGATGTTTACGTAGTCTGCAAGAGAAAATAATAGTTGAATTTATAAAAATGACCCGGTTCCAAAGTTTACATACCTTTGATTCTTAATACCGTGTTCTTGCCTGAATAAAGCACAGCTGTTTTTTTGTTTAGTGATAGTTGTTCATGAGTCCCTTGTTTGTCTTGAACAGTTAAACTGCCCACTGTTCTTCAGAAAAATCCTTCAGGTCCCACAAATTCTTTGGGTTTTCAGCCTTTCCAACAATGACTGTATGATTTTAAAGTCCACCTTTTCACATTGAGGACAACTGAGGGACTCATATGCCGGGGCGTGAAAACTTTTTGAATTTGAAGATAAGGGTAAACTTAACTTATTTTGTCTTCTGGGAAACATGTAACTATCCTCTGTAACCTCTGAAGAGCAGTGCTAAATTAAAAAATATGACATTTAGGCAAAATTAGAAAAAATGTATAAAAAGTTTTCATCCCCGACTCTTAATGCATGTTTTTTTCTGTAATAGTTGCATATGAGTCCCTCAGTTGTCCTCAGTGTGAAAAAATGGATCTCAAAATCATACAGTCATTGTTGAAAAGGGTTCAAATACACAAAAATGCTGGAAAACCAAAGAATTTTCGGGACCTGAAGGATTTTTCTGAAGAACAGCGTACAGTTTAGGACAAAGCAAACACTCATGAACAACTATCACTAAACAAAAAACAAAGCTGTGGATCATTCAGGTAACAACTCTGTATTAAGAAACAAGGGGAAGTAAACTTTTGAACCGGGTCATTTTTATAAATGTACTGTTATTTTCTCTTGTGGACTATATGTAAATATTTAATGTGAAATATCTTATTCAGGACAGTACTAAATAAACAATAACAAGCATTTTGTATGATCCCTCTTATTTTAATGATTCCGAAAGGGGGGAGGGGTGTAAACTTTCGACCTCAACTGTATCTTTCCGTTTGCCAGTGCTTTTACAGTTTACAAAAGGACGTTATTAGCCAAAATCAGGTCCTATTTGTCATGTTTGACTTAAGTCAAACAAAATGCAGTTTGAAAATGTATATTCTGTTTTGTCAGTTCCAGTGTTGCTAAAGTTGCTGTTTTGATTTTCTAAGGTAGAAATGCAGCATTATGGTTTATGCTTCCTTATTCATCCACACATTCATATACTTCTATAATCAAAGCATTGCCCACATCTGATTTGCATTTTCCGATTATCTTTTCTGAATATTATGCAACTTCTTTGCATGTTTCATAATAATATCATTCATAACTTTGTACCAAAATCCCTTACTCTGAGATGTGCAGAGGTTCCTCAGGGGAGACCCTTTCAATCTTTCTCCTTCTCCCATTCTCTCTCTTCCTTCCCTTCCCCCAATGGTTTGAATTCTCTCTTTTCTTTCTTTTTCACTTGTTTCCTTTAATACCCCCACAACACACATTCAAACTGACTTAACTTTCCTAATTCTGTTTTCTTAGTTTTTTTCTTTCATCCTTCCCTTCTGCTGTGATTCTCTCTTTCTCTGTCCTTTCCCATTTCTCTCTTTCTGTATCTTTCTCTTTTTCCCCTCCCTCCTCTCCCCTCCCTCTCCTGTTCTCTTTATCTCCTCCCCTCTCTCCCTCTATTGCTCTCTCACCATTTGCTCACTCACAATACATCCCTCCCTCACTAGTAAAGGCTTCTCTTCTCCTCCCTCATCCCTCCATTTTCTCTTCTTTCACAATCCTTCTCTTTCTCAGCCATTTTATATGGAGGTATATCTACTAATCTTGAATCCAATTAAAATCAACACCCGCTCAGTAATTGCAAATGAACGTAGCAATAAGGTGTAATTACATCCCACGTTATAAATGAACTTTAATCACTTATCAACAATGGGACCCATTCATGAAACAAGCAGAATGAACTTGTGTGGATGAGTGTTTCATAAAACCATTCTTACATAAATTGTGACTTCGTAAGAATGGCTTTACAAACAATTCACACGGATTTGTTCCGCTTGTTTCCATGAATGTGGGTGCATATTCATTTTCATAATTATAGTTATTTAGAATTATTCAAACTAAATAATGCCTCTCATACCTTGTGTATTTGTTTAAATATATAGTTTGTTGTTAGTCCATACCAAGTTTGTTAAAGTTGCGATGTAACGAAAGTAGCATAAGATCTTTTCTTCTGTATTGTGAATGAATGGTTTGTTTTTGTGTGTGCCTATAAGTATCATTTGGATGTATGGATGGAAAGTGTGTAAGGCTTATGAAGAACAGCAAAGCTTAAATGACACAGTTTAAATGGTTACTCGTATGTAAGACCATAAATGCACATCACACAGCATTTAAACAGAGAGACTTGCTGAACGCCCCTGTTTCTCAGCGCACAGGCCAAAAGGTCCTCGTCTGGCACAGACTCTCTCAGATGTATGTTTGCTCATCCTCTGTTCTGCCAGCCTGCCTAGAATGTAGTGTGCATATACTCTGTTTTTACACTGTCAAGTACATTTTATCTTTGTGTGCTTGCTGCGATGTACATGTATCCATATATGTTTATGCTAGAGATCATAATCGTTTCACAGCATCAATGTTTGTGTTTTCAAACATGTTTCGCAAGAGAGAATGTCTGAGTGAGACAGTTGGAGAGAGTATCAGGAAGGGACAGAGAGAGAGAACGAAAGAAAGAAAAAAAGAATGAAAAAGAGGGGGAGGGAGCGAGGGAAAAGAGCACCGTGTATGTGTGTATGCTTGCTTGCGCCAGAGAGAGAGAGAGACAGACAGAAAAAGAGAGAGGGGAGTGGGGGAGGGGAAGGCAGAGAGAGAAATAGAGTGAGAGAGGAAAAAAGAGAGCACACATACACAGAGAACAGAGAGAGAGTGCAAGAAACACAGAGGAGAGAGTGTCTGTTCTGGTACAGACAACATATAATGTATGAAGGGGAGGGCAGCGGGTGAATTCGAACCTGTGACTCTGCCTCAGGATGAGATCTCTCAAACACCTGAAGCCACAGACCAAGAAAAATGTGGTGAGTTCACCTCGGAACTGCTCTAATGCCCTCTGAGGGCTCAGTTTGTTTAGCAGATTGTTTGTTTATGTGTGTGTGTTCAGTTTAGTAGCCTGATCAAATGGCTCGGAATTTTTTTTTTTATGTATTTGATTGCTTGTTGTTTTAATTAACGTAATGTTTTTATTATCATTTGCTCAGTTTTAAAATTCATCAGCTGCTTTTAGTCTTCTTTGTCTCTCTTACACTCTAATCCTTCATGTTCCTTTTCATTTTTTCAATCTCTATTTCTTTCTCATTCTCTTTGCTTTCACTCACTCATCCAGCCACTCTCTGCCCCTCCCTCTCTCTTTCTTCTTCTCTTTCTGTTAACTCACTCATTCTCCCTGCTGTTTCTTTTCCTTCTCCCTGTCTGTTTTAAGATCTTAAAAATACAGTTGCTCTTGAAAATGCCTACTAGCACAATTATCATTACATAATTACTTTTGTTAATTATTTGCATGATGCTCAAGCAGAGTTAGATTTTTTTTTAAGGTGTGAAATACTCCTTAAAAAGGGTCACCTGTCTGAGGGAATGTGGTTTTGTGTTGAGTGAGTGAGGTGGAGAGGTAGCAAGTATAAAAACTTGACAGTGCTGACTGGGTTACCTTGTTTTAAAAAAAAAAAAAAAAATTATGTAATCATTAAGGGTCATACTTACCCTCATGTCATTTTAGACTTGATTTGTTTTCGTGTGTGGAAAATAAAAGAAGATATTTTAAATCATTTTTTTTAAATAGTCCATACGTTGGAAGTCAGTGGTAACTACAAATGTTGGGTTATCAACCTTCTTCAAAGTAGTACAGGTTTGGAACAACATGAGGGTAAGTAAATAAAGACAGAATTTTCAATTTTGGGTGAACAATCACTTTAAGCCTCTGGAAGCGTATTTTTTGCACCACTAGTGGCCTCAAATCGTATTGCAATTGTCAGTTTGCACAGGCAAACATTGGTTTAAGCCAGTTTTGTGAGACTGGAATGGTGCTTCTTTTATAAACTATGCCAGATGAGGGGAGTGTTTGGAACTCATTTTGTTTGGTACCACTAATGCAGTTTAGTTCAGTGTTGCTCAAGTAGCCACAACATCTTTACTTTTTAGGTTATTGACATTAAGATAATCACAAAAGTACTAAGATAGAAGTTTACAGTTTGCATGTACACGCTGATGTTTATGATAGCAGCCGAACATAAGTAAATCATCTGTTAAAAGCAGATTTTTTAGGCTGGTTGTTTTTGATTCCACTATGTTTATATCAGACAAAGATTGTATTAGGTAACGAGTTAGGCCACTCAAGATTTTTCCAAGTTTGCCAGATGCTCATTTTCAGAAGTTGGTCTGACAGGCTCTAACTTCTAAACAAATATGGCTGTGCACCTAGCTGTAGTCATTAACTATTATATAGGTGCCGAAATGAGCATTACAAAAAAAAAATATATATTATTATTGTTTATTAAAGGGGTCATGAACTGCCTTTTTTTAACATTATTTGTGACCCTGGACCACAAAACCAGTCTTAAGTAGCATGGGTGTATTTGTAGCAATAGCCAAAAATACATTGTATGGGTCAAAATTATTGATTTTTCTTTCATGCCAAAAATCATTGGGATATGAAGTAAAGATCATGTTCCTTGAAGATATTTTGTAAATTTTTGATTAGTAATTTGCATTGCTAAGAACTTAATTTGAACAACTTTAAAGGCTATTTTCTCAATATTTTAATTTTTTTGCACCCTCAGGTTCCAGATTTTCAAATAGTTGTATCTCGGCCAAATGTCCTATCCTAACTATACATCAATGGAAAGCTTATTTATTTAGCTTTCAGATGATGCATAAATCTTAATGTCAAAAAACTGATGCTTATGACTGGTTTTGTGGTCCAAGGTCATTTTTTTTTACTGTTCTCTGAGATCCACTTATAATGTTATCAATATTTTTACATTAAAACATCATAATTTAGAAGTAATAGGCTATTTTCTGTACTGTTTTAAACCCCCTCATCGGAGCGCTCTGTTTGAATAGCCGTGGCGGACTGTCGTTTACTTCTGCCCTCGGAGGTAAACGCCCACTGCTCTGAGTGGCTAAGAGTTGTGTATGTTTGACAGCCTACATCCTTCATAGATGACGCGGTCTGGTACTTTGTAAAAATAAAGTTCAGCCACTCTTTCCTAATGTTGGGATCAGAAGGAATGCAATGCAAAGACTGTTTTTCCACAAAATGGCACTGCACAGCATCTTGTTTTCTTCTGAGTCATCTTTATCATTTGGTTTCTGCGTAGACCTGCATTTGCCTCTCTTGTTGTTTACATTACATGCACAAATCGGTGGGCGGGGCTAAACAGGCAGAGGCGATGTGTAGCCACGCTATTACATCATAAAGTGGCACATTCCATATCCTGTCGTTTTGGTTTCAATATAAGCAGTTTTTAGACTAACAAGAAAGTTTTGAGTTACAGGATGTTTTTATAGTACAATGACCTCTTGTATGTCAAAAGATCAAGGGAATTTTTATTTCTGAGTTAAATATGTTTAAAACATATTTAAATAATCACATCATCAAATTAAATAAAAAAGCTGAATAAAAATTTACCACATTAGTAATGCTTCCATAGTGTTTTTCCCTAGTAATATCCAAATTATCTTGGGTAGTTTCGAACAAATAAACTAAGCATGTAGGCCTACTAAACTAATCTACATGTGTTTGTGTGTGTGTTTTACAGGAGGAGAAGACACAGCGGCTGGTCAGATGTTACTCTGAGGCCATGCACCAGCAGATGGACGCAGGGACACAGACAGACCCTGTGGTGGTCCTGTCACTGGCCCAAGCTGCTGTGTTGGGACTCATCTCCCAGAACGAGGTCTTTGGCGCCACCATCGCCCCCAACGGCTTTTACACCGGAGACCCCAAAGAGTCCCCCGCTCCGCCAGGTGAGAGAATGGACTACGAGTACGCTGACCAGCTCATAGGCGCCAACGGCGACTACCTTGGGGAGAATTTGGGCGAGGATGGGCACATGCACTCCAGCTGTGCTGAGAGAAGGTGGCAGGGGCAGCCCGAGAACAGCAAACCCCCTGTAGGGCACCAAGACATGGCATTGCACGTTAAAGGAGAGGCTGTAACCCCAGGTTTGCCCTCCTGCACTCACATGATGAACAACATGGTGCCCAGAGAAGGCATGCAGATGGTTGATCCATCTAGCTACAGGGTCTTGCCCAAAGCCCAACCCAGCAACTGCTGCTCCACCTGTGTCCGAGACCCCAAAAGTACGCATCCTCCACCCGATCCACATTTACACCCTCATTCTCATGGCCACAGTCACGCACCTCATGAGGTACCCCCTCGCAACCGGGGCCACACGCATGAAAAAGGAGTAGATGAGGTAACTGAGGACAGGGACAATGGGAGAAATGGCATGGGGAAAGCAGGAACCGGCGGCGAGGAAATTAGCAGCTACTTTCAGCCAAGCGAGGTTGGCTATGAAGGTGGCGAGATGGAAGGAGTTGGAGACTTCGATGAGAACAGCGAAGGGTTGTTCTGGACAGAGCCGGTGGAAGGAGAGGCACCCCGTGGCCGCCGTATCGACCGACTGGACATCAACATCCAGATCAACGAGTCGTACTGTGTGGATGTCGGCGAGGGCCTAAAGCGCTGGAAGTGCCGCATGTGCGAGAAGTCGTACACCTCCAAGTACAATCTGGTCACGCACATCCTGGGCCACAATGGCATCAAGCCACACGCGTGTCCTCACTGCGGCAAACTCTTTAAGCAGCCCAGCCACCTACAGACGCACCTGCTGACGCATCAGGGCACGCGGCCACACAAGTGCACCGTGTGCAAGAAGGGCTTCACCCAGACCAGCCACCTGAAGCGGCACATGCTGCAGCACACCGACGTTAAGCCCTACAGTTGCCGTTTTTGTCGCCGTGGTTTTGCATACCCCAGTGAACTCCGTGCTCACGAAGTAAAGCACGAACGAGGTCGCTGCCACGTTTGCTCGCAGTGCGGCATGGAGTTTCCAACCTATGCCCACCTGAAGCGTCATCAGGTCAGCCACCAAGGACCTTCCACCTTCCAGTGTAGCCAGTGCAACAAGTCGTTCGCCTACCGCAGCCAGCTGCAGAATCACCTGCTGAAGCACCAAACGCAGCGCTCCTTTTCCTGCAGTCAGTGTGGCCTGCAGTTTCTTCAGCTGCATCAGCTACGCCAACACTCCCTCACACACAAGACAAACAAGCCTCAGGCCCGTGCTACCAAGGTACAGTGAGTAATAGTGTGCTTTTGAAAAATGATGTATGTTTGCCATGGTGAGGTTACATCCTACATTTATTTCAGTACTTCATCAGTCATTGTTTTAATTATTCATATTAGCTAATACTGAATAATTCTGTCTATTTACAGTTTAGATTGTCATCTCGCAGTGTTTTCACTAGGTTTTCCAGGGCCCCAGTACAGTTTACTGCGAAAATGTAATCCTGTATGGGATTAACCCTTTGTTTACGGAGTGTGGTCTGAGTTTACTTAATTTTTAGACTCAACCAATGATTTGAACTCATTAATTTTAACTTTTTCAACTGTTGTCTAACATTTTTAATCTAATCAGCGTTCCAGAAGTCCTCCTCCTTTCATTATTTCAAAAGGAATATTTATAGTTTATATTATACAATATAATGGTGTGTACATACACAGATCAGGCATAGCATTATGGCCACCTTCCTAATATTGTGTTGGTCCCCTTTTGCTGCCAAAACAGCCCTGACCTGTCGAGGCATGGATTCCACTATACCCCTGAAGGTGTGCTGTGGTATCTGGCAACAAGATGTTAGCAGCAGATCCTTTAATTCCTGCAAGGCAGCCAGCAGCCATATAACCCTGTAGCCCAAAACTGGTCGCCCACTGAAGCTAAGCAGGGTTGAGCCTGGTCAGTACCTGGATGGGAGGCCTCATGAGAAAACTGCTGCTGGAAGAGGTGCTAGTAAGGCTAGCAGAGGGTGCTCACCCTGTGGTCTATGTGGGTCCTAGGGCCCCAATATAGTGATGGGCCCTATATGACAGTATATAGACACAACACTGTCAACAAGCACTGTCCTTTGGATGAGACGTTAAACCGAGGTTGTGACTCTCTGTGGTCATAAAAAGTGACCAGGTGGATGCTGCGCACTGGTGGCGGCTGAGGAGATACCCCCTTACAATGTAAAGCACCAGCCCACCCAAGTCGCTGATTCACCACTCTTCCTTTTTTGGACCACTTTTGATAGATATTGACCACTGCAGACTGGGAACAGTCCACAAGAGCTGCAGTTTTGGAGATAGTCTGACACAGCCGTCTAGCCATCACAATTTGGCCTATGCCAAACTTGCTCAAATCCTTACGCTTGCCCATTTTTCCTGCTTCTAACACATCAACTCTGAGGACAAAATGTTTACTTGCTGCCTAATATATCCCACCCACTAACTGGTGCTGTGATGAAGAGATAAGTGTTATTCACTTCACCTGTCAGTGGTCATGATGTTATGCCTGATCGGTGTATATGTATGTATATATATCACAGCACTCCATGCCTGACTCTCTCATTCACTGATTAACTGGTAAAGGCATCTCTTCTCCATTTTCTCTTCCTTCTCAATCTCACTCCCAGCTATTTACCTGAGGGCAATTTCTATTATAGCACATGATCTATGTAGCCAGCATTAGTACTTTAAACACTGTGTAAACACTGCATTATAGTATTTCCACCAATATGATATTTCATAGACATCCTGATTTTTCAGACTAATTATCTACCGCTGATATAAAATTCTAAATGATTTCAAATGTACAGTTTCTTCATTTCTGTTTGTTCTTGTTTTTTTTTCAGGGAACAAAAGGGTTTAAGTGTGACGTATGTGCCCGAGAGTTTACATTGTCTGCAAACTTAAAGAGGCACATGTTAATCCACGCCAGTGTCCGGCCATTCCAGTGTCACGTGTGCTTCAAATCTTTTGTCCAGAAACAGACCCTCAAAACTCACATGATCGTACACCTGCCTGTGAAACCCTTTAAGTGCAAGGTAAAACTTCAAATACATCACACATCTCCATGTGACACTTTCTCAAACAGGTTTGTACAGCTCTTTTGATTTGTTTTCCACAGGTGTGTGGAAAATCATTTAACCGAATGTACAACCTCCTGGGCCACATGCACCTGCATGCAGGAAGTAAACCCTTCAAGTGTGCATACTGCTCAAGTAAATTTAACCTGAAGGGAAATCTTAGCAGACACATGAAGGTCAAACATGGAATGGATGTCTCTCCAGATGGACAAGGTGAGAATAACCCAACAGTGTCTGAATAACATTCTCTAACGTGGCAGTAAAAACATATAATTGTTTTCTAATTTTTGATACAGATGGCCCACCAGACATGGAGCCCCATGAGGACTATGAGGATGAGAACTTCAATTTCACAGCACCGGAGAATATGGAAAATAATGATGCGCCAAACCTAACCAAGCTCTCTGAGGTGGCCATCCAGGAACTGGACTATTATAACTTCGGGAAGGATGTGGGAAACTACAGTACAGCATAAAAACAGTTTGAATTAAAGTCAAGCTGAATAAATGTTAAAATAACAAATGGCCTGTGCTGGCACTTATCAACCATGAGCTGATTGAGATGTTCCTCCATGAGAACCACTGCTTACCTTTTTGAAGTTATTCATGAGCAGTAGTTGGAGGCCATCTTGACCTCCTGGGGTTGATCTCATGGGGTAGCCACTCCGGTCCAGTCTTTAATGAAACGGACCGATAGTTTTGCGAAGAGTCCTTTGACTCCTTCCAGCGCGAACAAACGTCGACGCTGTATTTTTAGTATGTTGTGGATCACATGGTTACATTAATACCCGATACATTAGCATCATATAATGCAGGAGCATACACATGCACACTGTCCTCCAAATCTAATTTTGGTTGGGAATATGGGAATAGCAGGTGCATGCAGCCTTGTGGCCTTCATCGGTTTGGTACCTCAGAGCAGTCTGTTAACTTATTTTCATTTATATTGCCTTTACTTACAGTAACTCTTAGAAACACACAGAGACTCCTAGAGTAAAACAAAACAAACAAACAAAAAAACATGCAAGGCCCATGTAAATGGTTGGATATCTGCATGAGATAGTCTTGTGTGGGTAAAAAAAAAATAATAATAAATAAATAAATAAATAAATAAAGAGTGAGCGTGTACCTGGGCCCTGTGTACCAAAGTTACTGTTCTTTGTCTGGTACAGGACCATACGCTGCCCATTCCTGAGCACCACTACTGTTGCCAGAACTAAACTTCATCTAAAGTTTGGTTTAACAACCTATGAGTGGAGAATTACTGTTCTGTTGTATTGATTTGCTATTTATTTTGCACTTTGAAAAAGCCAACTAATTACTTATGATGAGCCTCTTTCATCACTGACTGTTTGAGTTCTGGTATAATTAAAAGAGATAAAGCCTGTGTCACATTCATAGTAAGCTGTTTCTCAAGGCAACTCTGTAGATTCTTAAATAAACTTGTTTTTTGAAGTTATTTTTGTAAGTTTGTGTATTGAAATGAATGATTTGCTGGACAATGCCCTCAAATGACTTTTAGATTGGACTATAAACTTGGTTTGTAAGTGAATTTGGGATGAGCATGTTATACATTAAAAAAAAATAAACCATAGGTACAAGTCACAAACTAAGTTCAGTTACTGTACCAAATTACATTTTTTGAAAGAAAAAAAGTGACTAAGATAAGCTTATTCAAGAGTATATATCTTCTTTAATATTATATATTTAATGTTACAGGAACAAAAACAAACAGCATATTTTATATAAAATAACACTACAAGCAAATGCTGTTGTGTTTACAAAAAAGGGAAGCTGAAATAAACAAAACAGGTAAAGAAATTGATATTTTCTAGTTGATGCAACAGTCAGTAAACATGTGCAGCCTCCCACTTGAATTGGCTCCAAGCAGAATGTTCCTGCTTGGGTGGAATGCTGTGATGGGGCATACCGTGGTCAGGTGTTCCATGTTTTGAAATGTGTGAAGAAGGTGCCCGCTCTCGTGATATACCTGGATTCGGCGAGGTCTGTCCATGCTGCCAATCACAAAACAATCTTGCTGCTTCGGGTCCCACACTGCACTTAGCTTGGACAGCCACCGACCCGTTTGCATGTTGTGCCTGCATTGAAAGAATTGAACAGGCTGTTACAGTGGACACCTCTAATAAATTTATTGGACAAAAATGATTCAACAAAAACCTTTGTTTTGTATGAATTCAACAAATCAAATTCAATTTTATGGAATAATCTACAAATCTGGTCTCAGTAAAATGAATGAATGATATATGCACCAGTAGTAGCAACATATTTTGTGTTCATTTAGTTATGGCATTGTTTTACATGTTATTTGACTATTTCTGCAGCCCTGTTCACGTTATATAAAGTTCTGAATAATAAACAGGTCTGTATTATAGTGTTTGAAAGATATAGCACTGTTCAAATATTTTGGTGCAGGCAACATTATTTTTTTTATGAATACCACAATAATATTAATATTAATATATTAAAACAATAATATTGTGAAATAGTATTATAACTCAATTTTTTTTACATTTTCATGTATTTTAAATATATGGAAATTTTAAAATGTAATTGACTCTTGTGAGGCCAAAGCTGAAATTTCAGTGACCATTACTTCAGTGTTCAATGTCCCATGATACTTTGAAAATCATTTTAATATGCTGATTTGCTGCTCAATACACATTTTTTTATTATCAATGCTGACAAGTTGTGCTGAGTAATATTTTTGTGGAGAAGGATACTATTTATTTTTCAAGATTCTCTGATCAATAGAAACTCCAAAGGAACTGATGATGACAGCGATGACTTAAGTCATAAGTCTCACTGGTGTATTTGTAGCAATAGCCAACAACATATTGCATGTGTCAAAATGATAAATTTTTCTCTTATGCCAAAAATCATTAGGATGTTAAGTAAAGATCATGCTCCATGAAGATATTTTGTAAATTTCCTACCATAAATATATGAAAACTTAATTCTGATTAGTAATATGCATTCCTAAGAACTTCATTTGGACAACTTTAAAGGCGATTTTATCAATATTTTGATTCAAAAAGTTGTATCTCGGTCAAATACTGCTAATAAACCATACATTAATGGAAAGCTTATTTATTCAGCTTTCGACCCTTATGGCTGGTTTTGTGGTCCCAAGTCACACATGGTAACACCCATACTTACGTAATTAATTTTAGTACAGGAGTCCTGCCATCCATTTGGGAAGTGTCGAATACCCTGAAACAAAAATCACAAAAAAGGCTAATAAAACATCTGTAATACAAATTTTAATGCATTTCCAATTCTTTAGGCTCCAGCATCCCCACAGCCCTATAGAGGACAAGCGGTTTGGAAAATGGATGCCATTTCCAATTCTTGTAAGACAATGCAAGACAACTTTTAGTAGCTAATAAGAAAAACACACATACAAAGCCAACACAACCTATTCTGGCTTAAAATATCATCATAGCCATGATGCTCTGGCACCCTCTACTGGTACCTTTGCAAGAGAGACTGGAGGGACATTCAAGATTTAATACAAGCACTTCTAGCAGTGACACTTGCGATCTCTGAGTACCTGATTTTGTTGTCCATACAAGTGGTCAGAACTCTGTTCCCTGTGACTGGGGAGAAAAAGGCACTGGAGACGCTGCGGCTGTGACCGCTAAGTTCACCAACGGCTCTGTTGTTTTTTCTTTTCAGATGGCGCAAGTCATATATGTTCACAAAACTAAAAGAAGAAAGAAAAACACAATATCCTTCAATCTGCTGGGTATGTGCTTATTTACCCAGCAACATCATGTTGATAATTATTTAGTTAAAATGAACTTTTTTCCCCCAAGCATTATTCTAGTTAAGAAGTGTTATGTCATACCTGCTCTCTGCCACTACAAAGTAATGCTGTTGAACAGGATGGACGTGAACGCTGCGTAGAGGATTTGCAGCCATGGTGTACAGAGATTCATGTGATGTCCTGCAATCAAATGTTTTCTTTATTATTTATGATGTAAATAAACATATTTCTGTGGTTTATTTAGCTTCAACATTTATGTTGACATTTTGGTCTTACTCAGGAGTTCTACGATCAACGACGGCAACATCCCCATTCCATTCACCAAATAATAAAGTGGAGTAGTCAGCTGACAAAAAGTCAAAACTTTTAAGGCCAAAGTGTGAGCGATACACCTGAGTACAAAAAAAGAGCTATTATTTGTGTTGTACATAAAGTTGTACATTTGTAAATTGTCATGAGAAAAAAAAAAATCAGGATTTAAAACTGGATATTTGATGGTAAGAGGATGTAACAGTAATACAACAAATGACTTTTTTAAATGATTCCAATATTTCCAAAAACACAGATTCTATTACAGATGTTTCTAAAAACAGATACTTTGATGTAATATTTAAATGTAATATTTAAATGTAATGTCATCACCATTTAAATGTAAATGTTTATTTTTGTTTCTGAAAGAAATCTCTCTTGCTCACCAAGTGCTCAAGAAACATTTATTATTAATGTTGCTGTTTAATAATTCGTAATTCTATTTTTAAAAAACAACATAATTTAAATGTAAATCTTTTGTAACATTATGAATACCTTTGCTGTCCATTTAAAGCATTCTCGCTGAATAAAAGGAAAAAAATCATTCTAATATTCTGATTTGCTGCTACATTTATTTTTATTATTATTATTATTATTATTATTATTATTATTATTATTATTATTATTGTTGTTGTTGTTGTTGTTGAAAACAGCTGAATAGTATTTTTTTCAGGTTTCTTTGATAAATTGAAACAAAAAATAGCATTTATCTGAAATAGAAATGTTTTGTAACATTATAAATGTCTTTATCATTACTTTTGATCAATTTAAATAAAAGTAAAAAATAAAAGTATTTATTTATATTTATTCACAGGAATAAATTACATTTAAATATAAATATATTCAAATAGAAAACAGTTTTTTTAAAAAGGTAAAATATTTCAAAATGTTACTGCTTTTGCTGTTTTTGTCGTTTTTGTATTGGATCAAAAATGCAGGCTTGGTGAGTAGAAGAGACATCTTTAAAAAAAACATTAAAAATCATATCTTATACATATCTTATTGTCACACAATAAACATGTATGGCCAGTGTAAACATATGAAAGACTGGCTGTAATTTTCACCTCATCAAACACGGCTTTCTCCAGGTCCATGCTGCGTGCAGAGCCATCATAGCTAACTGTGATGAGGTTGCAAGGGTGAGATGCGAAGGCCATGCTGGTAATTGGACGAGAGTGGGGTTCAAAGTAGATTACACCATCATCGCCCCATTTTGCATCCTGAGGGAAACACAGTTAACATTGTACATTATTACCAGCAAAGCAGAGAAAATTTGGAATAACCATTAGACACTTTATCACGTTGCCACTTTCCAACTTTCACAAACATCTCTCCTTTTTTTCACACCAGTCCACTGTTATCTCACCGGCTTCCAGAGTCCCAGGTGGCCCGACTTGTCTCCTGCTGCCATGAGCAAGTTGGAGGAGGAGGGGTGAAAAGCTGCTGAACAGACCCGATCTTTCACAACTTTCACCACACAACTGTCATCGATAGATAATTTCTGCAGCATTTGTTGATACCTGACAACAAATTTTGAGTTTACACATTATATGCAATACATGATGCATTCTCATCATGCAAGTAAGGAAAATGACTACTAATTAGTACAAGATGAAACCTTATCTGAAACTGATGAGACATCAAAATGACATGTATAGGTAAACTCTCTCTTTTTATAGGAAATTACTCACGATTTCAAATCTGATGTTTCGGTTTCTTGTTTTAATGGGTCCTATAGAAGACATGATACAGTTTCGGGTGATGCACAAGTTTATAATATGACCAAATTCAGGGAAATATAAAAATGTTTTGTGCATGTAAACACTGACTTCATTCCAGAGATTTATCAAATCATCAGGCAGACTGACATCTTCATCCAGGTTGATTGGATCGAGTGGTATCGGTCCTGGAGCTATTTTTGCTTTTTCTTCCTGAAGTAAGACACATTAGTTTAATTTCAGATTAAATAATTTTAAAAATTGTGTTTAAGTGTAACATTAACACTCTATATGCATGTCAGTGACTTACAGGCTCTCTGGCTGTATAAGGGGTCATTTCTAAAGTAACGTTTGTCTGAGGACCCTTATTCTGTAAGCGCAGGGACTTTCGAACAGGGAGCAACTCTGTTTCTGTTTTCTCCCTAAAAAAAAAAAAAAGGACTCTCTTTAGTTAGATAGTTCGACCATCAAAAGCACTTAAAACTATTCCTATTCATGATATAATATACAGGTAAAGTCAAAAGTTTAAATACACCTCACAGAATCTGCTAAACTATTTTAAGTGGGAAAATAAGAGGGATCATACAAAATGCATGTTATTTTTTTTATTTAATATATAAATAAGAAACACGTACATGTCTTCATTCTGTTCAAAAGTTTACACCCATGGCTCTTAATGCATTATATTTCTTTCTGAAAGACCTGAAGTATCCTTCTGAAGAACAGCGTTTGTATGATTCCTCTTATTTTGGTAAAATAATTAACATTTTGCAGATTCTGCAAGGCGTATGTAACTTTTGACTTCAACTGTGTATGTTATTAGGCTATTATATTAAATACATAATATTCATTGTATCATTTATTTATTGTAAACATTTTCATTGTACCATTGTGAATAGTTTCTATTTAAAGTTACCTTTTCAGGCCTTTCTGAGTAGGTTTCGGCTTGGGTCTCAGAGCTTCAGAAATCTGCAAACAAGTACCATGTAAACATGTACTAATCAATTTAAAGTTAAACAAGTGTTAATGTGGAAAAACAGGTAAAAGCCAAAGGAACAAAGTAATAAAAAATGACTCTCCTGCCTTACTGCAAAGTTTTACCTCAGGTAACTTGAGGGAATTGAGGAAGGCCTGGTTCTGTCTGATGTTCTCCAGTCGCTCCAGCTCATATTCAGACAAATCCTTGCGGTAACCCTGTTTAATGTGACAAGGAAAAGGCGAATTCAGCCATTCAGATGGAAAGTCAGCACTTTGAGGTGATGACGCAGTGTTTGTACTTACTGGAAGAGATTTCTTATCATGCTTTACTTTTGTCTTTTCAATATTTTCTTCTTCCTCATTGTCATTTTTCTAAAGACAATATTTAATAGTCAACATACACGTTCATAAATACAGCTAGAATGTAAATGTCAGACATTTTGGCAGCATTTTGAGGTGATGATGCAGTGTTTGTACTTACTGGAAGAGATTTCTTATTGTGCTTTACTTTTGTCTCTTGAATATTTTCTTCTTCATCGTCATTTTTCTAAAGACAATATGAAATAGTCAATACACACGTTTATAATTACAGCTAGAACTAAAATGTTCCATAAATGAGGTCGATTCACCTCAGACGTAAATGTCAGACATTTTGGGGTTAAAATTTGTTTCTTTTCTTGGTTTTGTTTCTCTTTGATTCGCCGGGATGTCCGACGCACGGTTCCGTCCATTCCGGGATCCTGAGGCGGTGTCATCTCCTAAAAATAACAAGTTATAGATTCAGAAAATTATTTGACATTAACGACCAGCAGCGTTTATGAGCGCCGCGTCAGACAGAGGGCGCTAACCAATGATTTGAACTGTAAGGAGTGTTTGAAAATTTAATAAACGTCCCTGTATTTTAAAGATAAAACATACAACCACTACAGTACTGACCGTTTCGGTTTTTATTCGACGGTTAAAGTTACAGTGATTCATTTTATTTTCTTTTAAAAGTAGAGTTCTTCGCTGTCGTTCTGTGCACCGATATTAAATCAATATAAACCGGTTATTCTCATCTCGTCGTCAGGAAAGACAACACGCAGTTGAATGTGGCGAAAATGTACTTGGTCGTAATTATATCGGTGTCATAGCGGACCTAAACAGGTTAAACAAGCGTAAAGTTTAAAGCCATAATATAACATGTGAATTAAACGCATTCGAGTTACTGTACAGGGCGCTAAATAGACTGTGTAAGTTACACATACATGTTTGTGCAGCTAATGTCAAGATACTTATGACAAACTGACTAGTTGTCAGCACGTGTTGTATTCTTATAAAGTGTGGAAGTGAAAAACGTTCAGTAAGGGAGCGAACCTCGAGCTCACCTGTAAAAGCTTCGTCTTTAAACTTATATCATCACTTTTGTCTGCATCCATGTCTGTGTGGGTGAAGTTATTCAACACACTTCCTTTGAAGTCAGTGTTATGAAAACTCCCGCGTTACGGACTTGTTTTGTAACTGTTTCCGCCCCTTTTGTTATGACACTAAAAGAGTGAAAGTTGATTTGCTAATCTCTGAAGACCTTCTTTAATATTCATTATTTGGGAGGAAGTGTTTTAATGTGCACTCATGACGTTTCATGTTTAGGTAATAATGTAACCCTTTGGGTATTATCTTAACCTGTACACGTAACGTACAGTAAACGAACACGGGGTTAAAGCTTTAATTTAAGAGACTTGTAATTTAAGGCTTTTTTTTTTTACCCGAATCATTTATATATTATTTTATTCTTGCTTTACATTCTTTGAACTGAATCACTTCTCACGTTTTTATTAACTCTTTAATGCCTTCTGTATTTTGGTGATACTGACATTTAAATACAGACATAAATACTATAATACTAGAAATTAATACTATAAATAAATAAATTGTAAGTAAAGAAATACATACATACATACATAAAATTATATATATA